>JANHFX010027947.1:0-29588 GCA_027560015.1 Chloroceryle amazona
GTTATGGTATCTATACACAATTTCTTTTACAATTTTTTTTTTTTTTATATTTGATTCTTTGGCTTTTATTTGTCTTTGGTTATTCTGTATCTCCCACTTCCACAAAGGATATTTTTCCCACATTTGTTGAATATATAAGAAGCTTTCATAGATTCATTAAAGTACAGCTAAGCTTTACATGCAGTCAAGACACCAGAAAGCTTGCTTCTAGGTATGTCACATCACTACAGTAATAAATTCTGAAGTAAAGGCTGGCAACCAGGCAAGATTTCTTCAATAGTTTGTTTAGCTCATGAACTTCTGTATAATACCAAGGATCCCTTGAAACACGTTTGTTTCAAAATTTGTAATAAAATTGATTTGTTTTTTTTTCCTACCACCTTAGATGCATGCACCCAAGATGTATCATGTAGAGACATGTAGAGAGAGATGAAGCAAGCTTATAATGGCTAGGTTATTAGTCTAGGAGAGAAAGTTGCCATTTGGCTCTTGTGATGGACTTACAGCTGCGAGCACAGAGGGCTGCACTCTGTTTATCTGAAGTAATAAGCAGTGGAATTAGTCCTCCCGGTTGGCTGTAGTCCTGCTGTTTTGTCAACAGCTGGCAGACATGGTGTAATCAATCTTGCATCTTTCACAGCTTCTAGATTCAATTTAGAAAAAATAATATGAAAATGATCAGCACTTCTCAAGCAGATGAAGACTGAAATAAACTGTTATCCCTTGGGCAAAGATTACAGAAAGTAAGAGGACCCAGGAGAGCTGGTTAATATTCAAACCGTCACTTCCTCCAAGCTCAAGACAGGTGCATTCAAGTAAAAAAAAAATCAAGTAGAGGAGGGAGGAGAGCAGCATGGATGAGCAAGGAGCTGCTGAAAAAAATCAAGTGGAAGAATGAAGTCCACAGCATGTAGAAAAAGGGACTGATAACTTGGGACAACTATAGGAATGCTGTCAGGGTATGTAGGGATGTAACAAGGAAGGACAACATCCTCTTGGAATTAAATGGCAAAGGAAGTAAAAGAGAACAAGAAAGGCTTCTTCCAGTACATCAGTGGTAAAAGGCAGAATAGGGAAAATGTGTTCCCAGTGCTGAAAGGGGTGGGAGCCCTGGTAACAGAAGAGAGAGAATTTTCAGATAAAGAGGATTCTGAGTCTGGGTGTCAAGTGGTGTTACTATAGGAAACGGTGAGTATGATAATTCTGTAAGAACAATTTTCTGTGGCAATTTTCTGTTGAGTGACATATCAGAGACCAGGCGTAGCCACCAAAATGGGCAGGGGCCATAATGCTATCTCCCCAGTCGTAGAGAATGAGTAGGGGGATGAAAATTTCAATTCCTTACTATTTCCTGCCTTCTGAAAGTTCAATAATTATAGTTTGAGTACTTGAGATGGAGATGACAGAGTCCAATGTTACTTCTGACAGCTAGACATGGAGTCTTCAGACAATAACAGCTGCATTTTTTCCTTTGACATTAATATTTAGGCCTAATATGTATCGTAAAAAATGCCAAATGCAATTAAAAATGTCATTCTGTTTATATTACTTGTCTGTGTTGGGAATAGTTGAGATTGCTGGCAAAGGCTAGGGAAATTTCAAGTGCCAAGGATTGCTGGTGAACACTGAAGAAAATGGAAAAGACCAACACATTGATGGTCACAAAGGTCTACTACATATCGGAGGACTGGAAACAGCCTCAGTGGGAGGAGAAATAGGTCCCACTCTGTCCAAGAAGCAGGCGGTTTCAGCAGGAACATGTATGAGCTGTGCTGAGTGGGAAGTTTTTTGGGGGGTTTCAGAATGTCGTGAAGCTTTTCAATACTGCATTGTTATTTCAGAAAACAAAGCCCTGAATTAAGCCCATTGATCACTAATAAAAATAAAGTGTATCTTAGTAGGGAGAGCAGAAAACTACCTGTACAGGGCTACCAAGATTTCTTTGTTTTTCTTACTGGTATGCAAAAAAATTGTGTAGCCAGCTTGCTTATCCTTGGAAGTTTACATCACGTGTGAATAAAGTGAAATTCAATGTAAATGTTTAGATTATAGTCTTCAGTAATAAGTATTGACAGTGTTTTGTGACTCAAGTTAGTATATCTAAAAAGAGGTGAAGGACAACCTTTCAAATACCTGTCATTTAGAGGTAGCTGAAATTGGAATTTTTTACCTATCATTTATTGCTAGTATTTCCACACCCCACAAAAGTAATTTTCATCTATTTGAATATGTGTTCTACGTATAAACTGGGATTAGATTTTGATGTTAGATAGTAAAGTAACAAAATTTCTAACAGTGGGAATTGGAAGAAGCAATTTTATTTTTAAAAAATGTCAGCTCTCTGAATTTGGGTGGCAATTTTGTAGCCTGAAGAGATGTGGAGAGGCAGGATTGCAGGGTAGGAGAGGGTATAGTTTCATTAAAAAACCCTGTACTGTTCAGATATGAAGTTGCATCTTAGTAGTAGGTGATCCTTTAGAAAAAATATTTTTGCCCTGTTTTTATATACACTACATGCATATGACAATGCTTGCATAAGAATTCCATTTTTACTCAAGTTAGGGATACTTTTTTTATTTCAGTTTGAGTTTGAATTTTAAAACAAATTTAAGCTCTATTTATTTCAACCTAAGATTATTTCTATAAAACAAAGACACTGCGGGGGGGGAAAGCACCTGTGTATTAAACTGTAACACAATTATGTGATAATAGGTGAGGGATTTAAAAAACAATCAATCACCTTATAAAAGAATTTTTTTTAGGCATAAATTTTATGGCCAAATCATGAAATGTTCTTAACTTTTTTAAACTTATACCTAAACACCAAGGGAATAGTCCAATAATTAATTCAAAAATAAAGGTATCTAACACTATCAGAAATCTAGTTTGACACATAAAAAAACCTGTGGTATATAAACGGGGATATTGTCATACCTATTACTACAAATTACTGATGAGGACTAACTTTCAAAGAAAGCAGTAGCTGGACTTGAATTCCTACTTTAATGTGATTTTACAATTAAATCTATCTCACAAATGAGGATAAGTGAAATCTTAAGGTTTTTTCCATTCTTTATCTTTGTTGTGTTTTGTAATCATAAGATTTTGGATGAACTAATGTTATCTTTATGTCACTGTAAAAAATCCTTAAAGTTCATATATGAATACTAAATATGTACAACAGAGCTCACCCTATGGAATCTTCTTCAGATCGTAGACTCTCAGATTTTCAGTAATATTTGTCTGCCTGTTTTTTTCCCTCATCTTTCTCCTCAAAGTACTTATTTCTTAATATGAGATTGGAGTTGAGTGTTGTAGATAGCTGGTATATGACTAACAGTGTTTAATAACACTTGTGAGAATGACTAAAATATTTCTTTGCACTGGAACTGCAGTGAAATTGCTGTTCCAGGAAAACTGCTATTGATTAAGAGTGCTGTTCAAGGAGATAGAAGAATTTGTTTCGTTCATTAGGGTCACTAGGCAAATTAGCTACAGTTTTTCCTTGAGACTGCTGCAAACAACTACACTAAATGCAAAAGAGTGACAAATGCAGTAAGGTTCTGATACAACAGGAAGTGATTTGAATTATTAATTCTGTGCAAGCCTATGTCAATATTCTATGCAGATGAAATTATCCTATACTACTAACCTATATTTTTACTTGTGTTTTGACTGCAGAAGTGAGGTAGAAAAGGATCAGGAATGTTTTGTGTGATGAAAATATCAAACAGCATGACATGTTATTTTTGAATTATTTTTCTTTGCTAGTTAATGAAGAGAAAAAGGTGGGCCAAATCAAAAAGGTGGGCTGAATCTTGGAGGCATTCTGCTAGCAAAATAAGTTAGAAAATCTACTGTAATGAAGTATTGAAATGATACGATGATAGACAAGCATGTGTGTTACTGAGTTACCTGGCTATAATAAATATGTCAAAAGCAAGACACATATTAACTCATAATTCCCAAGATCATACTGTTCACAACAATTTACGCTCCATGAGAAAACACAACAGAACCTTATAAGGCACCATTAACAGTGCTTGCATAATGCTTTTATTTACAGATTGATTTCCTGTAGAAAAACATTTATTTTTTTAAATAAGTATAGTGGACAGAAATAACAATGAATGGTTCCAGGAACTCATAATGGGATGCTGCATATTTTAGCACAGCATCATAGATTGGAATGTTGTCCCCAACTCTTGCTGTCCCCCATTTTTCAATATGACATGATAGCTGTCTGATTGCTCATGTGAATTCTCTTGCTGAGGACTCAACTCAGGATTTTCGTCTCCTGGATGTGTCTTTGCCCAAAGGGTACAGGTGAAGTGATTTTCTTTCTTGACCTCACATACATAATAAGAAATGGAAAACCACCAACACCAAGGATTGGGAGACTCACTCAGAGTTGAGTCACGTAAGTTACTATTCAGAACAGTATTATAAAATGGAAGATTTTGGTTCTGATTCTTTTGGACAAAGGACCAAGTTCTGTACAGGTCGTCATCTCTAAAGAGCTCTTAAACAACTCACCTACTGAGCAAAGAAACAGTACAGGCACCACTTCTGATGATTTTGAAAACCCAATTTAGAATATTTTTTTTTTTTCACCTAAAACAATTCAGAGAAATAATTTCAAGCTCTCTTGGTTCTCTCTAATTATTTTTCACTCTTCAGTCTGTTGGAGCACAGTCTGCTTTATATTTATCCTGAAAGGTGAGTGTCCTCCTCCTTGAATTGCTCCATTTTTAGAAATGGAATTGCATAGAATCAATTATTTTTAAATGTGACTTATGAATCACAATCAGTTCCTGTGCTATGAATTGTTGAGTTATTTTATGTAGCAAATCAATAGTTTTCAGCTGCATTTAGTTACCCTGAATTTAGTCAGCATCTTTCATTATAGAAAGTCATATGATCAGTTGGCGCCTAAAAGCTCTTTCTTAAGTTTGGATTTGGATATTCACTCTAAACCAGCTACTTATGTTTCAGCTAATATTTGCTGGATTTAGTACAAATAATCAAGTTCTTTCAAGAAATTGAGAATCCTAAAATTAGTAGCCAGTTTTGAAAGTATTCCTTCACTTTCTTTCTACCAGTTTACTCAATGAGGGGGAAGCATTAAACCATATGCTTCTGTGCACGAATCTGTTACTAACTTTAATCCTCCTGATAGAAGATTTACAAAAATTCTCTCAGTTGGGCAGGTCACTTATGGAAATGTTTTCAACTATGAAACTGACTTTTTTTTTTTTTTTTTTTTTTAATCTAAATAAAAGCTAGATGGGTATTTGGCACTTCTACTACCCTCCAGTTATAAAAACATTTTATATTGTCACTGCTTTCAGTAGGAGCTCAGGGTTCAACAGTTGCCATTTAGACTATATTAAGACATTTAAGAAATTAAAACACAGAGTCCATTGAGTTGTCCTCAACACCTGAATGATCAAGACTCAGAATTAAGAAATGTTTGACTAATAAAAATCATGTTTCATCTCTTCTGCTAGTGTATGTTAGCCAGACAAGAAGTAACCCTTACAGAATTAAGCAGAGTCTTTTTGATTAGAGACATACTGAAGTTGGTAAGAGTATCAAGATAACTGGTCAACCAAGTTTAATGATTTATGGATTTTAATGCTTATACAAATCTGACTGCAAACTTAGACTTAAAATTTGAGTAGCTTTCTAGCAAATCTGCCTACTAACCTATGCATTCCCTGTCTGTCATTGTATTACATGAATGTTTGTTATTAGTCTCTTGGTTTTGCACCAAAGATGATTTCTTTTGAAAACAACAAATTTAGAAGCGTGGTGGTTTGACCTTGGATGGATGCCAGGTGTCACCAAGCTGCTCTATCACTCCCTTCCTCATCCTCCTTTTCCTATGTTTTATTTGAGCCGACATCATATGGTATGGAAAATCCTTTTGGTCAGTTTGGGTCAGCTGTCCCAGTTGTGTCCCCTCCCAAGATCTTGTCCACCCCATCCCACTGCGGGAGGAATGTTGGAAAAAACATCCTTGCTGCTGTGCGAGCCCTGCCCAGAAGTAGCCACAACATGGGTGTGTTGTCAATACCTTTCTAGCTCTCAATGCACAAAGCATAGCATTGGGAGGGCTGCTATGGGGAAAAGTAGCTCTATCTCAGTCAGAACCAATACAAGAAGCTTGTGGTTTTGAAGAACCAATCCCACAAAATCCATGTTCCAGTGCCTGAGGATACTAGATATTCTCAGGAGATAATGACTTCTATGAGTCTTCTTGAAGCAGTACAGAAGTAAATCATTCAGATGTCACAAACAAGAAATAAGCCATTGCCCGATTGAATGATCAGCATAAGAAGCTGCATGAGTTTATTTCTCATTCAGATTTGTCCTGCAGTAACTTGGGTGCTTTGAATTTGGGGATTTTTATTTCTGATTTTTCTCTAGATGCAAGTTGTGCTAACATTTTTCAACTGAATTTGTACTATTATCCCAACAGTTAATATGTATGGAGAGCTGCTTCCGTCACTACTGCTGTTCTAAAAGCCTTTCAGGGAGATTAACTGTTAAAGCTGGTATCAATAAACATCCCATAGGAATTTCTTCATTAATGTTGTTTTCTTTTTGGACAGCAGGTATTTTTTCAGTAGGGGCTTAAAATCTAATTTTATAAAGGTATTTTCCATACTCTGAAATTTTCTTAGAAAAAAATAATCTTCCTTCTTTGGCTTTACTGCCTTGTGTGCTTTAGGATATGATTAAAATAATGCACCCAATCCATTTCACCTTAGGTACCTCCTTGTGTCAGATGCATGGAAGCAATGAACTGTGCCCCAGGCCACTTAGAGGACTTTTTGCTAGAAGAAAGTCAGACCTCTATCTTTTCTAAATAGCACAGAGTGTTCATAGAGGTCTTTGGTGAATGATTCATACAGTTACTTTTTAAAAATAGATGGCATGTGTTGAAGTGGATGATGGTGAAGAGTAGGGAAGAGTCACTATTCTGACCTTTGGTGCTCTTACTATGAATAATTGTTGTATTTCATTATTTTATTGCTGGTTTTGCACTTGTCTAGTCCTTTGTCCAGGACGTCGATTATGAGCGAGTGAAATATGCTGTCACTTAGCAGGATAAAATTCCTGATAGTTTAATCTCAGTGTCCTTTAAGGATAAGCTGCATTGAGATTTGGACTTCTTTCATGTGTGTGTTCTGATGGAAGTGTTCTCCTTTTTTTTTTTGCTTTATGGATTTTTGAGTTTTTCTCATTATATTGATTTTTGTAGCATGCCCGGCAGGCTGGATTATCTCCTTTTCCTCATATGTAGCTAAATGCAGTTGAGAGCCAGGATGGGAAATACTTTAATTCTTGTAATTTTATTTATAAGCGTGTATCATGGAGATGTTACATCATGAGCAGGTAAGATGCCACTGTAGTATCAGATGCTTGCATGGAAAAGACGGTAAATACATTCCCAAAGGATAAAAATCACAGCCTAAAGAAAGTCAGATACATACCTGTCCTGAACAGGACTGCTTCTGGTTAACATGAGCATACAAATACCATGCTTTTAACTGTTCTGATAAAAATTCTGTGTAAAACATTTGAACTCTGAATACAGTGATTCATCCTTGTAGAGGTATGCCCTATACTGCAACACTGTATATTGTTCTGACAAATGGAGGAAAATTTATAACACAGTTACTCTGCTTTCTTAGGTATTGGGAACCAACTGTATTTCTGCACAATAGTGACTCATAGATTCAACTAGGGTTAAAGCTAATTCCTCTTAACTCCTGTTTTGCCCTTTCTGTTGTAGTCTTCACTGGTTACTGCAGGAACTAGAAGTGTTTTACCTAATTTCTAACTCAATTCACTTACAAACAAACTAAACTCTTCAACAGTTAAAATTACTTTAAATATATAGTACCCTTCGATTTGTGAAAATAGGTGGAAGCATAAAATAAAGAAGGTTCTCCTTCAGAACTACATCAGTCCTGCTTGTGTCTTTAAAATCACACTGTGTGCAGGCTATTGTATGTGTGAGAATAAATCCTTGACTGCCATGGCATCAGGTTCCCAGCCTTACCATGGAATGTGGGGTTTGTGACTACTAAGAGCTGCATGTACAAAGTACTCCTGTGCCTACACCAGAGACTGTTACATACTTTTATGTGGTATC
This sequence comes from Chloroceryle amazona, assembly GCA_027560015.1. Lineage (NCBI taxonomy): Eukaryota > Metazoa > Chordata > Aves > Coraciiformes > Cerylidae > Chloroceryle > Chloroceryle amazona. The sequence continues at coordinate 8,168 of JANHFX010027947.1, forward strand.
AGTGGTATTAGAATGAGAATAAATACTGTTATATTAAAACTTCTGTTATATTAAAAGCCTCTTGAAGAATTTAATGTGGTGGGTATATTTTATTTTGTATGAAATTTGGTTACTGTGTAGGGAAGCCACACAAGGTTTTCTTCACAATGAGCTTTTGTTCATAAATTTCTAAGAAATAGGAGAAATTATATCTAGATTTCTGCTAATACAGTAATTTATTAGGGTATTTGGTTTTGTTTTGGTTTTTTTTTATTAATTCCAGATAGAATTTGGGGAATAACAAAATATGAGATCTATTTTCCAATAGTTATGGAGTCCCATGTGACTGAAAATTAAAAAAATGAGAAGTTGGAAGGGGTCTATTTCTAAAGTTCTTAACAGTGTAGCTCGTAACTTTTAACAGCATTATATATGATATTTTAGTTTAAGGGTTTGGGGAAGTTGTTAGTCCCTTTTTCATAAGGTTTCTAATTCTTAAAGGGTTTCACTCTAGACAAGACTTTCAGAACAGAAGGTCCCAGTCCAGAATCACAATCAAATCTATTAATCAGGTTTTAGTTAGACAGTAATACGCATTTCAAAGGATTGTTAGTGTCAGGATGGGATGAAAACTTGTGGTATGTAGTGGCTTAAGGGAGGAATCTACCTTGGAAGGCCTAATTTCTGTGTTTGTCTTAAAATCAAAAGCAGAAGCATAAATCAAGGAGGAAACGTGCTTGGCTCATCCAGATAAACTGAATTCCCCAAAATTAAATTTCCCTGTAGATGAAAGCTTAGAAACAAAAGAATCGACCAATTAGATTTGTATAGGTTATTTTGGAGAGGATGGTGAGCATAATCCGTTTAGCTTTTGAATTGGCCAGGGAAAAGAAGGATGCTTCTTGAAGCTAACTGGGAGTCAGTGAAACAAAAACACAATGTTTATGCAAGTACTGCTAAAAAGAATGATCAGAAAAATAAAAAGGCTTTAGTTTATTGCCAGAAAGGAATGAAAATGAGAATGATCCACAACCCCACTCTTGGGGCCAGTTTGAGAGCATAAGATTTGAATGAGTTCTCATGTATGACAGAAAAAATATCCATTACCTTGTAAACAACCTTGTAAACAGCCTTAACTGAAGCTGCCACATAAGTCACTGAGTTTTGGAATAAGTAGCAAAATTCCTTTTGAGGTCTATTACATAGGTGCATGAATGCTTAAGTGTTCAATAACACTTTGACTGAACTTGCATTTCAAAGCAGGAAAGGAATTGATGGGGAGGCTTTTTTTACTTAACAAGGATTAATGAGATTTGATGTCTCTGATGGTGACTAGTGTAGATGTAAATGATTTATTCAGCTTATGGCATTCATTCTGAAATCAGAAAAATCCAGCTTGAGCCATATCAACTCAGACTTGCATGTTCCTATTACATTTCTCATTTAATTATGTAGATTTTTATTCAGCCTGTCAGCAACATTATCTATCTAAGCAAACTCCACAATCAGTATATATGGTCTAGTATGCCTAAAACTAAAGCAAGTAAACCCTGGTAGGAGACGAAAATATCTGTTGTCTCCTGTGAACAGTAAAAGCATATTCTGGTATTCATCAAAGGATGTCCCATCACCTTAGAGATACAGGGTTTGTACTCTTATGATCTGATACTGATTTCTGTTCCCTTCAATTTTCTTCCAGTATCTGTACCAAAAATCATATCTGAGGTACTTGGAATTGTTAATATACTAAGCACCTAGAAGAGAAACGCTGCATGGAGTGTCTCGAAAAGCATTAGGCAGGTCACTGATATGAAAGTGATAATTCATTGGGAAACAGTATTTTATAGAAGCATTTTAAATAGAAGTATTTTATAGAAAGACTGTAAGATGATTTCTCACAGGCTAACTGGTGATGTAATGAGTGCTGGGTGTCTTTTTCACTCATCCAGTCCTTGCCTGGTTTTCTATCATCCCTTATTTTCCGGGTTTTTTTCTTCACTCTGTCAATTGCATTTTACCTTTTCCAGTCTCTTTTATCATTGGTCTGGCAGTCTTGGTTTCCCTTGGATAAATAAGCCCTCCTTATCCTAGCACCTGAAATCAGCAGAGTTCTTCAAATTAAGCAAAACCATAATTTAAATGGAAGACTGATGTAGCAACAGACAGGCAGAGTAAGTTCACATAAATTGCATTAAGTAGATAACTTATAGCTTATAGTAGTTATCCAACAATTATGTAGTTGTAGTAGTTCATAGTAGTGGCACAAGGCTTCCTCAGTGCATCTTGTATTAGATAAAATGATGGTGTTTCTGATTATACTAGCCTTTACAATCTGCAAGGAATTATTTTGTTTTCTTCATATTTGAACTAGTAAATCTGTGGAATAATGCAAGTGTTTGCTTTTAGGTCAGAGCTGGGAAAGGCAAAGAAAACTATCCATAAGGGAACAACATCTGCCACCATTTAAAAAAAAAAAAAAAAAAGTGCTGCTATATCTTTGAGAAGATATTTTTATTTATTCAAAAGTAGTTCTGTTGCTATCAATATATTCCAGGAAGCACCTGTAGCATTTGAGGAAATAAGATGACTAAGGAGTCTATTACAGGGGAATCTCAGGAAAGGTTTTACAGTTCTGTCCAGAAGAGAAGTCTTCAATCCTACAGTCTACTTTTCAGGGATTCAAAAAGGATTGATCTAGATAGAGCGTGATCTCAGTTTACATGTGGACAATTCAAAATTGCAAAGAAAGAATATGGGATCCTGTATTTTCAGATTCTTTGTTATGATACCATTATAGTTAACAAGAATCTTGCTGCAGCTTATGATAGAATGAATTTTCAATAGTAATTATATTTGTGTCAAATTCAAGCTTGTAGCTCATTTTGATCTCTATTTCAGGACCTTCCAGAGTTTTCTAAAAAAGAAAAATGAGTAATAAATAATTATGGCTAGCTTAATCTTTCAGGTTGTGGAGGGTTTTTTTACATTTCAGATGTGGATAGGCCTGTGTAGGCTGCACACAAAGAAGTTCTGATGTAGAATGAGATATTTTAATGCTTGGATATCAAGTCAGCTGACTGACTGCATTTGGACCTACTGCCACGATCACAGTAACAAATGTAGAGAGAACACCGAAACCACATAAATTGAAGTGAGACTGAAATATGTATGGCTTATTTCATTAAGAAAATATCTGTTGCCTATGTCTCACCTCATATTGGTCATTCTGTATACTGAACATGATTTCTGTTTTCACTTCTAGAGTCTAGGTAAAGAAATACATGCCACAGCTGTCCATAAAAGCTTTAATTTGGACTTGTACTGTTTTCATTGCCAAGACTGGTATTTGCATTGGAAAAAACAGAAGGGTACTTATTTGGTTAGGTTTATTTTTGCTCTTCCCTTAGGAGGCTTCCTCCTTAGCCAAATTCATTCTGTCAGAGGTCTATGCACTGACCCTATTCTGTCTTGAGTCTAGTTTAGAACTTCAGTGAGCTTTCCTCCAGGTTTATATTGTCTTTGTTTTGCTGACATAGAGCAGTCTAATCCAAATATCTCATACGTGGTCTAAATCAAGGGTTTTTTGGTTCCTGTTAGTTTTTCAAAATCAAATGTTTTTTTCATATAAAATGGTCTCAAAACAAGTGGTGTTGTGTTTAAGAGATTAAGAATATAGACAAAGCAAGGCTTATCTTTCCCAGAATGTTATTCACTGACCTCTCTGCAAAAGCAGCTTGGAAAGAAACTGAGCGCTGTGTTTACTAACCTACCGCTTGCTTAGGGACTCCTAGGAAAATTTCTCTCATAGAAACTAGCATCACTTGAGTGAATGTAACCTGTTGTATTAGTCTATTCAAGAGAATGTTTATGCAAACAAAGTCTAAACAATGTAATTTTTCTTATTGCAAATAGATACCTTATCGTTTTTGTTGGTTTTGGTTTTGGCTTTTTCTCCTATTTTATATTAAAAGAATACTTCAGAAGTCTTGAAGTAAAAAGAGCTGCTGTGATGCATGCTGTGTAATTGCTATGATCTATTAAAGGATTCATATACTTTTGTAATAGCTCTAATATTTTCTAATTACAACCAATGCATTTATAAATGTATTGTTGGAAAAGCTGCTTTAGTTAATGAACCGCTTTTAAATTTATATAAAATGTGACACATTATTTTAGCATTCACTTTAGAGTTTTCTGCATATAAAACCCTCCTAATTTCTTTTAAACAGCACCCTGAGGAATTCATTCTCAGGAACAAGATCATTTAATGGCTCGCTGAGCTGCTAACACACACTGTTTTATAGCTACTTGAAAGTGGTATATGATTTGCCTTCTCCTTTGTTGGATGGATTATAGTTGTTTTCTTTTGTGGAACTCAAGGTTTAGCAATTAGAGGTATGAATATAGGGTATCTTCTTCCAAGGAACTGTAACGTCAGAAAATTAAAGTTCTTCAATAGTCTGCATAGGCTAACTGGACTTGCTTTACACAGATTTCTCAATAGAACCTAACGGACTTGAAATCTGCTTTCACAGAATCACAGAATTGCTGTGATCACAGAAAAATATTGTAAGGTTCTTTACAGAATTGGTTGAAAAAGACCTTCAAGATCATGAAGTCCAACCTCACCCTAACCCTACTATCCTAACTCTAACAACCCACCACTAAACCATGGCCCTGAGCACCACACCCAAACAATTTTTAAACACATTCAGGGAGGGTGACTCAACCACTTCCCTGGAGAGCCTGTTTCAGTGCTTAACAAACATTTCTGTAAAAAAGTTTTCCCTGATATTCAACCTAAACCTACCCTGGTGCAACTTGAGGCCATTTCCCCTTGGCCTGTCACCGGTCCCAGTGTGACCAACCCTGCTCTTGCTACAACCTCCTTTCAGGTATTTGTAGAGAGCATTTCTCAAGCCTGGGAGGTTTAGCTTGGCACCACATACTGCTGTGGCAGCAGGAGAGCTTGCACTGAATTCCCCAACAGTTTCAGTACAAATTCATTTTGATCAAACCTTGGGTCACAGCACAAAGAAAAGAGCCATCTCACCACTATCTTGTTTACTGGTGTGTTAAATTTAAATAGAAGTATATTTAATAACAAAATATTTTGTAATTAAGACCGTAAACAAAGTATTTATATTTTCAGCACTAGCAGTTTTGACCTAAGGCTGATGAACACCTTTTACAAGTGTTTCTGTAATTTTTATTTTCATATTAATTTTGGCAACTCTGTTAACTCATTTTTGCAACACTTTAAATTGTGTTTTTCCTCTGTAATATTTACTTAAAAACATGACCCTGTATTTCTAATTTTATTCTAATTGCCAATTCATCCTGTGATAGACCAGAGCTCTCTGTTTTGACAGATCTCCACCTGTAGCAGAATAGATTGATGTTAACAAAAACCAATTTACAAATGAATTTTTCTTTGTTTTTTCATTTTTTTCTGGGTTCAAGGGATAGCAGTGAGTGAACAAAAGTTTAAATGCTATCTCATGATGGATGTTTGGTTTTAAAACAATTTTAATCTAGAGATTTAATTAGAAGCACATTATCTGTAATCTTAAAAGGTGCATTGGAGCTAATGTTTGACTCTTAGCTTGACAACACATAATAGCTTCACCAGATTTGAATTCGGGGAAAAAAAAATAAAATCCAGCAGCCTGTGTCTCTTTTTTAAAATGTCTGAAAATATGAGCTCTATTCTTTTATATCTAAAGGTTAAAATGGGAAAAGGATTGCTAGATTTGTGACTATAAATCAATATTTCTTTTATTTGTTCCTTCCCCTCTGTTCAAGAAACTAAATATTCAACTACATCTGCTACAAGATGCTTCAACTGTTCAATTACAAAATAGGTTTAAAAGGATGTTGGGGAGAATGGGACAAGAAATGTATTCCTAATTATTTCTGAAATGTCAAGAGTAGAAGCCATTAGAAAACTCAGCCTAATTTGTCAGCTAGCATGTCAATGGAAAGGAACAATGCTAAGAAATATTTGAAGTACACTTTCTCTTATTTGAATTTGTATTTTCTTAATTCCCAAGCTGTTTCACAAAAATGATTTGGGGTGATAAGGATGGCAAATGTAGGGAGATCTATTCAGCAGGGGCTTAACATTATAAATTGATCATTCTAGTCAGATTAGTCTAAAGGAACAAAAGGACTGTGAAGTGCTTTTACAGTTAAGGACACCTGCTCACTCAGATAACTTGATGTTCCTGTTTATGCAATGACTCTGCTTCTATCATCTCATTGCTGCTACGCAAATGTAGTAAAAGTGTCAGATAATGTTTGATTGCTATTCAGTGCTATCTGACATGATGTCATCTGACATGATCACCTTTCAGCAAATGAGAATTTTCACTGCTGCTCTTAGCTTCAAAATAAAAAATCATCCTGTGTATGTGCTGTACCTGCCAAGTTCCCTCTTTAATCTGAGTTAATAGTCCCTGTATGTATAGCACATTAACCACTCCCTTTCAGAGACATTGGAGATACTAAATTAATGTAGCTAAATTGCTTAATGATAATTTTTCAGTGTACAAAAATGACCTTACTGAAATGAGCAAAAAGCCTACTTTATATAGTATGCTCAACCCCCATTGCTTGCATAGTGTCCAGGGAAGGGCTCGGGCACCTCAGGATGGGGTCTAAAGAGACCACTTACCTGACCAGAGAAGGTTTCTCAGAGCTATCTGTGCAAGGATACAGAGGGCTTTGAAAGTCAGTGGCCCTCTGATGTTTCAGTTCCTCTCTAGTATCAAGAAAATAGCTTCTACTTTCTGCAAGACAGCCCCTCTTTGAAGGCTGATATCCTTCCTTCCTTCCTTCCAAGGGAGGACTTCTTGAACTCCTTGCTTTTGAAGAAGATGGTTTTGAGGCAGAGCAGTACATTCACAATTAAAACACTGTTTCAGAGCAGAGGACACCTGACTCCTATATTTGCTAGTGGCATTCAAACCAACTCCACCTGGTCTCTGGGGAGAGCACTAAGCACAAAGGTCTCACCATTCTGCCTTGGTGCTGAGCTGGGCTAAAAGTGCCATTTGCTTTCTTTATGAATTTATATTTTGGGAGCATTTCTCTGTTACATGTTACTTCATAAATCACTTAAAAATAGGCTGAAGGTAGCCTGAAGGCACTTAGTAGAGCCTTAGCTTTATAATAAGCTATTTTTAAGAAAAGAGATTACATTGCAGGTGATTTTAATAAATGTCAGTGAGGGGACACCATCTCAGTAAAGGGCCTTTCAAGTTCATCTGTGGAAATGTTGCTGTAGGATTCCTGATGATTTTCTGCACCGTGTATGGACTTTCCAGGTAGCTCTCTTGGGCTGAATACCTTTCCTGCTGCATTTAGCATAAGCAAAAGCTTTCCTTAGTCACTATTATTGTGCTTAGATTGCAGTGCCTCTGGAGCCTCTGCTACACTTGACTATTAAATATGTTTTCACTAATGAAATGGTGGAGACACTGTTCAGCTTGCAGGTGAGTGATCTCCAAACATTGCTCTGTGTCAGAAGGATTGATTTGTCTAGGAGCAAAAGAAAGAGCTCACAGTTTTCCTTGAAGTATTTTGACACTGTTTTTGCATCTGTCCTTCAACTGTTTTATGTATTTCAGAGTCCAGAACATTTAGTTTACAGCTTTGTGGGCAGAGGGCTCTTTGGCTTTTTGTACAACGTCTTGTGAAATGGTACAATGATTATCATAAAACATTAGAAAGCACTAGACACTTTGGAGCCTCAGACTCACTTTATAAATGGATCTGTGAATAAGTAGAGCTTTATAAATTGTTTCTCAAGAAAAACAATTGTCAAAAGAATAAATGGAGGGAAGAGCAGTAGAATATTCAAGTGCACGTTTTCATTTCTTTAGAAGTTATGATTAATAGAGTTAGCCCATAGAATGGTTTTATGTGTTCCTGGACTACAAAAAGCACAAGGAATCAACATTGCTTGAAGCCATTTGAATTACAAGAACTGAACTTTTCATTTTACAAGACAAATGAACTTCACATTTTAAATTGCTTTCAATCTGAACTTCTTGCGTTTAGCCATGGTCTTCAGTGGAAAGGAAACTGGATAGAGTGTTTGCTTCTAGATAAATAGATTAATTCAGTAGAATTAGGTAGAAATTTGATTTGGTATTTCAGAATTAATCACAAACTTACAGCTCCTAGTTGTTTGGGTTTTTTTCCCCACTTTTCCCCCTCCTTATTTTGTATGGTGATTAGTTCCCATTGGAACTAGCCAGAAATTTGAGTTTTGGTTGTGTTTCTTTTGTTTCTTTTTTTTTCTTTTTTTTTCTTTTTTTTTTTCCCCTTAATGCTTTGCTTTTGATAGATAAAACTGAAAGAACCATCCTTTTTACTATTTTTGTTTTAATTTCTAGGTATTCCAGAAAGGCTCAAGGGATTTGATTTAAACTCTGGAAAAAAAGTGACATTAGGCCAAAAATTGCCATCTTCAGCCATGACGTATAGTTTCAAGAAAATCAATATAGAGTATAAGCTTGCACACCATCTGAGTAGGAACTTATTTATTTGTCTTCATTAAAATAAAGAAGACACTGTTTTTGTAGTCTTACACTTGATTCAGAGACTGAACTTCCTTCATGATGAAATCACTGGGATTTGCCAACTATTTGCAATTTCTTATCCATCTCTGTAATATTCAAAGCTGTATCAAAGTAATTAGGTATAAATATGTACCTGAGGCTTAAGTACTGGTATGTATACCTCAATGCATGCATCCATTCATAGTGAAAAACGGATCATTAAAAAAACAGTCTTTAGACAAAAGTGTTGTTTATCTTGTGCAAGTGTCTTATTATTTCTATAAACTTCAATAATGTCTAAAATATAATTCTATTCATTCTCCTATCAGAATGTATTTATCACTTGCTCTATACACAGGTGTTTTCCTCATCACTCAAAAGCAAAACAATTCCAATAGTTGGTAGTCTTTTATTCTCAGCTGCAGAAAGCCTAAAATATGGGAAGCTGGATACTTGATTAATTTCTCTCTATACTTTGTTGATTTTTCTAACATAAATATGCCCTTTGGGAAGTGTGCTGCTTAATGCATTTGGAAAAAAATATGAATTGCAGATTATTTTCCTACAAGAAATAAACTTCTCTAAGTGTTCAGATTAAAGTGGTCCTATACTGAGCAGTTTCCAGTTTAAAGAGTTTTCAGAAATCTTGTTTTAGTTTTGGTTTCCAGGCATTGCCTCTTTATATCTTTCCTTCAAACCTATGTGAGTTATGAATTCTGAAAAGAAAGTGAATTGGTAGAAGTGGGTAAAAAACGTAACTTCCACTGCCAAATTCATAAATTCTCTTCATCCCCATCTTTTTTCCAGGATCAACTATCTGACAGGCCTGATTTTCTCTTTTCATTTTTGTGGGTTTATTCCTTTTGCTTCTTGTTTGTGTGGTTTGCTGACCAAACTGTCCTCCAGACCGTTCTGGATGACATTGCCCAACATGAACAAAAATGCTGAACCTGTTTACCTCAAAGGTCAGCATTTCTCCTTAGTTGATAGAGACTACAAGACTGAGCAGTTAAGTCCTGTGGCCGTGCGAACACAGACAGGAAATGGGGCTGTGAAAGCCAAGGGGAAGGAGAAGACTGAATCCTTGTCCTCTTCTACATTCATGAAAGAGGAAACAGTTCCTGTCTTTGGTACTGTCCTACTGGTCACACCTCTTGTTCTCTTTACATCAGGGTTTCCCACAATTTCCAAAAATCCAGACATTGATTTATCTGTCTTTCAGAAGGATTTAGAGCAAGAAGCCACTCTTTCTAGCAGAGCAAAATCAGAACCAGGTGTAATTTTTGGCTACTACAATACCTACTTAGAACCCTGACCTAGAAAAAAAGAATCTGGAAAATTACCAGCAGGTAAAAGAAATAAGCAACTCCTGGTTCAGAGAGACATCCACAACCAAGAAACTGCAACACACTTCACACTCCAACCCTTTCCCATAACTCAGTGGGGAGCTCAGCCACTGCTTTCAACTTATTTTTTTCTACTTTTTAATTACTTTTTTCCCCCCCTAATTCTTTGCAGTGCTGTTTGAATTGTTCTCTAATCCCTAAGGCATTTTTAGACGCAATTTTTAAAATATCACTTATCCCAAATGTTTGGCACTGTGGGAGCAGAGTACCTACCCTGGAGCTAGCTTTGTCCAAGATAATGAAACTGAAAATGTCCTTGAAAGGCTCTATGTAGGGGAACACCCATAGGAAAACCAATAAAGAAATCTGGAGAAAAAAAAAATAAAAAAAATCCTGATGTTCACTACTGTTTATGTCAAAGGAAAAGAAGGACAGATGCTCACAGATATTGTCTCATGAATGGCAAACTGCTGATTCAACTCTTTCTCCATTTGTAGGTTATATTTAGGTTATATTTTCTACTTATCTTGACCCTTTCCACAATAGGAGTTTTTCTAAAATCTTCTCTATTCTTATTTTCTTTCTCTCAACAAACAAAATCTGGTTTCTTTTCCAGCAACGCCAGACATTCCCAAGTGCTGACTTTGCATTATCAAAACAGAATTATTACACAGAAGAAATTTTGGAATTAATACAGATGTGCAAAACACTTCTGGTATTATAGGATCCCCTTATGCCTGGAACAGTTATCTTTTTTTGTCCAGCCAAACTAATGCTCCTTTAAAATTCTGAAATATTCAGTTAAATAGTGTAATTCTCTCTAGTTCTGTCTTGACCTGGGATCAGAAGAGAAATGTCATTGGACTGGCTAAGGTCCTTGTGTTTTAATGGGTGTCCAAATTAAACCTTAAATCAGTATCCTTTCAGTTGTGGGAAAAAGTCCTGAAAAGGTTTATAAGACTCAGAACAGCATGGTCTATAATTTTTTGATTATTAATTATTCAAGAAGTCTCAGTCGCACCCTCCCTGTCCCTCTGCTGAAAAGATTTTAGAGAAAGATTTCCCTTTTCAGTATATTCCTCTTCATGTTGGTCATGCATGCAGAACTCTTATAAAAACTGTATGAATGACAATCTCCAGCACTGAATATCCAACATCACTCTGATTAACTAAAATGCATGAATTTGTGAGATGTTTATTAGTGTCTGTTGTATAATGAACCTTCCTTTTTGGGAGTCTTGCTCTTTGGAGCAGATAATACTTTTTCTGTTCTCCCTGTAAAACAGTCTTACTTATACAGTACATGTGTAAGCCATCCTCTAATATGTATTTTAGGTTTTTCATTATATAGCATTCTTAATGCAAATCAAAGATACATAAGAAATCGGCAGATTATTTTCTTTTTTTTTATTATTTTTTTTAATGAAGAGTTGGTTAAAACTCCACTGGAGTCAACAACATTTATAACTCATTGGGACAGCAAGGTCAGGCCTTTCCATTTCTTGAATGACAAGGAAAGCTCAGAGGGACCTTGTTCTGCTCAGTCAGAATTAATGGGTAATGACTAGCTCTCTTGTTTTGCAGTCAGATTTTTGCAGAGGGCATATATTACAGAAGTTTAGTGTTGTAGTGGGATATAAAAGTTGCTGTATAGCACATGATCTATTCCAGGATATCGGGTACTTTCCATAGTATGCATAGGTATAATTAATAATTTTCTATAGATCTGTTTGTTGTGACTGGGTAAGTTAGAGACTTAGTATGTCTTTACCTCTGGTCTTTCAGAATACACCCACAATAAAGCAAGGGAAATGAGAAGATCAGAGCCTCTGGGGAGTCCTCTGTAGAAGAGGTGTTAAGTTAGCTAGGTGAAAGCAAGCACTAGAGCAGCAAGTGCAAAGCAAAAGCATTGGGGACTATAGTATTGAAATACTTCACTACTGCTTGAAAATAAGTGCGTGCACCTAGTACTCATGATACTTGCAAAGATAGTTTCCTTGGAAAGGAAGATTCGATATAGATAATTGAGACAGTAATCAGTTCTGACATCAGTTGGTGTTGGGTTTCCCTCTCTGTAGAAGTAGTTTTTCTTTTTTTTTCTACTGTTGAAAAGAAAAATGATGGCTTGGGGGATTCAGTTAATACTGGCATTAACAGTTTTCCATATGGCAGATCTGTTCACTGAATCACAGTATACATGCCCTGCTACAATACATATTTTTAAGTTCAGTGTTATGCTGTTATTTGTCCTGAACAGCATTTTACTGTATCGTCATGGTAGTTTAAAAGAAGAGCTGTGGATGTCTTATAACAAATCAAAAGTCTAATTAATTTTTAGCAGCACAATAGTAAGGATTCCTCCATAAGCTGCAATGCAGTCTTAAGTCTTGCTCATTTCAGTAGTAGTTAATGGTACTGGTTTTGCAGTACTAAACCTGATGAGTAATAAGCAGCAAGGAACTGCAACTTTTATAAATTAGTAGATGTGAATTATCTGTTTACTCAGCCTGGAAGAAAATGAGAATAGACGAGTCCTGAAAATTACTTAACCTTGAACAGGTTTTTCAGAGGAGACAGGGAGTTTTCATGCTTTAAAGGCATAAAAGAGAGCTTAAAGGTTTTATTAAAAAAAACACCCCACAATAAATAAGGCTTCTATGTATACAAAATTATTTCAAAATTTTTTACATATATGTAAATTTCTTGAGGAGGCAACATTAGCTTAAAGTGTCCTTGATGACAGTCTTGATATCTTGAGGCCTAAATTCTAGAGAAGAGGAGACTGAGAGGAGACCTTATTGCTCTCTACAACTACCTAAGAGGAGGTTGTAGTGAGGGTGGTGTTGGTCTTTTCTTCCAAATTACTAATGATAAAATGAGAGGAAATGATGTCATGTTGCATCAGGGGAGGTTTGGATTAGGTAATAGAAAGAAATTCTTCACTGAGAGAGTAGTTAGGCACTGGAACAGGCTGCCCAGGGAAGTGGTGGAATAACCATCCCTGGAAGTGTTTAAAAAAATATTAGACATAGCACTTGAGGCTATGGTCTAGTGGATAAACAGATGTTAGGATGAAGGACGGACTTGATGATCCTAGAGATCCTTTCAACTGTAATGATTCTATTCTATTCTATGAAACTCCCACTGATGTGCTGTAGAGTTAACAGTCACAGGGGAAGTCTAACATTGACCAAACCCCAACCATTGATTTAAAGAAGCCAGCGTGCAGCTAACACAAGGCAGAAGAAGACAGAACCTTGACAACACAGAGCAGCTTTCTCTTCATTAGTAACATGCAGAGAAATATACACTATGGTACGTTTCCTTAATTTAACAGAAGAGTTTTCAAAGACTTTAAGTTGGAGGGGTGTTTTATTGCCCATAAAGCTTAGTGTTTGTATCTCAAAAGCGTAAATCTATGATTTTTTTTATATGTTTATTTTTATATCACTTGGTTCCCATTGCTTATAAAGTACATTGCTCCTTTATGTTCCTTTCTTTTTCCTGCACATCACTATTGGATATAGTACTTAGTCACAAGAATATTTAAATTAAAGCAAAGTAGGTTTTGAGATATTTATGGCTTTAGCATTCCTCTGAAATTATGAGTGTACAATATGTAGAAACTCTGTACTAGGTTTGAAATGAAATATCAACACTTTAGAGAAACTAGAAATACTTTGTATAAAAATTAAAAATTATAGGAAAAAGCTTAAATGATTGGGTTCCAGGTCATATCAAGGCAGATCTCATATATGGCAGTTAATAAAAGCAAAAAAAATCAGTACAGCACACATATGGATAGAATTTATATCATGGTGGGTGATCACATTTGCTCTCTGCCAGTAGAAAGCTGCTTTCTCCAATTCTTGTTTCTTTATTTTCTTGTTTGAAAAAAAAAACACCTCTCTCTTCATTCAAATACTTCTACTGAAAACGGTATTTCTGTAAAGTTTTGGAGAATGAAACTGGATGGTTTATACAAAGTGGCAAAGGAGGAAAGAGAAGGGACTTTAGAATTTATTTGCTTAAAGTATGTTCAGGTTTGAGACCTGGGCTGGTGATGACCTTTTGCGTTATATCATAGTGTTTGCATATGCAATCAGTAATCAGAAACAAAAGATAACTTTAGAAAAAGCTACGTTTTACAAATAATTATACTCTGAAGGGAGAAGAAAGCTCCAAGCATAATCTGCTGTTATTGAATGTTTTTCAGTTAGACTTTCACATAGAGGGTTAATTCGTCATTGCAGTCTGGCTCCCTATATCTATAATATATTTGGCAAGGGAGGTGAAATTGGGTGATAAACAGAAGTGGAGGTGTTTCTTTTGGCAGCTGCATATTTTCAACTTCAAGCCTTTTCATATGAGCTTTTGATTGTTCTGCTTCTGATCTTGAATCTAAGTCCAAATAATAGAGTAGTAATATATGACATTCACAATAGTTTTGGCCAAATATTTTTATATCAGATAATATTCTTGTTAATATTTTCATTTATATGTCTGCTATTGAGGCTATAGTGTGAGAAGTTTTTATGAATCAATTAAGCAATTCCTGCCAAAGTATTTTTCAGATTAATGTTGAGGAGATGTTCATCTTATTTCAAAGGTTTCAAACAGCAGAAAAGAAGGGATTGCACAAAAGAGAGGAAATATTCAAAAGTTTGAAAAGGCTGAAACTACTCTTTTTTTTTCCATAGAAACATGGTAGTGTCAAGAATACAGCAAAAGAAAAGACTGGAAGACTCTAAGAAATAACTGAAACTGGAAACAAACACCAAATGTAGAACTGATAGCAAAATAATTGTGTAGAGCTTAATTATGTAGGTGTAAATTTAGCATACAAGAGTGTCAGTCAAGCATTTAGCAATGTAATGTGTGCTTAAACAGGAAAAAATACAGTCAGCAGCACAATCATGTAGTAAATCATGAATTTGTCTTTTTGAGATAACAAGATTTCTAGATACAACAGAATCTAAATAAAAGCTGCAATTCTGCTCTTTGGGGATATTAAAATTCTCAAGGATCTCCAGATCCAAACCATCATTCTTAACTGAGTGAGTCTGAAATCAGATAGAAGTGATAAACTATCACTGAATAATTAAAGGTTTGCTTGTAGGCAAGGATAGAATTAATGAAAACAAATTATATTCCTATGTTTTAGAAGTGACTTGGGCAGGAATACTACAGAATAGATGAAGGAATGAGATGAGTAGAAGTTATCTGAAATAACCAACACGTTTCAATACGACTCTCAGAGGACTGTACAAACCATTTCCTTCAGATTAGCAGAAGTTGATTAAACATTCAAAATACAGAAGCTGGGTTTAAAATTCTCCAGCTGAGAGCACCAGCTTTATCCATGGTCAAGAGGGACTCAGCTCTTGGTTCCAACCTCCTAATTTGTGTGATTCAGAATAGGAATCTAAGTTGAATGATGTGACTATGTAGTTTTGTTTCACCTTCTCTTTTCCCAGAGTCTTCTTCAAATAGTAGCTACTTATCAGTGAGTCAGGAATTTCACAATCATCTCAGTCTGTTTTTTTTTTTTTGCGATCTGTTTATGATTTTATGCAAGGACATGTAAGTATGTAGGGAATTGTTTTTAATTTGCAAGTTGCAAGTGTTTGTGCAGGTTTTTTTAAAGCGGGATCTGTATGGATTTTTGAGGAACTTTGCAAGACAAGAATGTCAGTAAGATTATGAGAATGAAGCAAGACCTAAACGAGAGAAAAAAAAAAAAAACACAAAAAACAAAAACCTTTAGCCAGACTTTTGAAATTGGAAGAGTCCAATTTCTCTTTTTTTGTCTATGAAAAGCACTGATTTGATCAGAACATGCAAATAGTAAGATACACTGCAGGAAAAGTTCTATGTGATTAGCATGGTTTCCTCATCTTAAATGGTATGGTGACTTATACGTCTCTTGTCATATCTCTCCTAATAAACTTCAGGACAAACATGACATAACATGACTGCCAATGTGTCACATGAGCTGTTATGTACAACAGAGTTCTGAGAACTCTACTTTAAAACACTTGGGAGTAAATTTACTCATGTAAAAGTTAATGACAATTATATGCATGAGGATTTGGGTATGACTTGGCAAACTGTTCATGTATCCATCCATCCAGGATCTTTAATAGAATTTTGATCACTTTCAGTGGAAAATAACAGAGCCAGAGGATACACTTTTTTGCTTTTCTCAAGATTTGAAATGTGGCAAGATAATATATTGCTGAGTCAGCCTAGGAATGCGTAGTTCCTGAAATCTGAAGATGCACCCAGAAAGCAGAAATTGGAAATATCATACATATGTAGCTCAGGGAAATAAAACTTTACATCTACCCATCCTGCAGTGAAATTAGAAGGGAATAAAAAAAAAAAAAATCAAAACAAAACAAAAATCTGGAGGTCCAGCTCAAAGAATACCACAAAAATGTAAAATTTTCAGTCAATCATTACTTAGTAAACCAAAATCAACAAAGAGGTAATTAGGTATTCTTTTAATATGGGAATGATAGAGGGGAAACACCACCAAAATGAAAATTCTATTCTTTCCAAATATAATATCCTAAAATATGCTTGTCTGAGGAGTATGGCAGTCACTAACCACTGAAATCCTGTTAGGAAGGGAAGTTTTACTGCCCAATTTAACACAAGGAAAATAAAATGGCATAGTGACAGAACATACTAATCCCTTCTCCAGAGACATTTTCATATAAAATGTCATGTTCATGCTGTTGTCTTTTATTAGACATTGTTTCAGAAAAATGAAAAAACTTCCTATAATATCTGATTAAAGTGTATGTCAGTAGAACTGTTGCCAAAAGCAGACACTAAAGCTATCAAGTGTGAAGTGAAAATTAGAAAGTCATCAGAGATTGATTTGAATTAACTCATAATGACCTGGTTTATGTTTCTGGTCTCTAGAAAGACACTTAGAACATAAAAAAAACAACTTTCCGTGATGGACTTAGGACTACTAATGAACTCATCCAAATATGAGCAGTAAAAACTCAGAAAATAGTCATCCTTCTAAGAAGCTGCAGTAGGCACTGGAATGGGATGAAAAGACTAGAGGAGTCTAAAAAGGAAATGCTTCTGTTCCAGGAGCAAGCACAGTGGCATAATAATGAAAAACCAAAACCAAATCAAAACACACGAAAAAGGAGTTAAGGAAAAAAAAAAAGTTTAAATACATTTTTTAAAAGTCCATGATATTGAGAAGAAAATATGTTATGGTATCTGAGCTGTAATATGTTGTAAAGATGAAAATAATAGTTTTTAAAAGCTAGACACATTTTTTTAATAGGATTTTTTGCGTGTAGATATTTGGTATTGAATGTATTGCCACTAGGAATGTCTTTATTTGAGACAAGAAATGTTTGAAACTCTCTAACCAACCTCTGCTAATTACAATGTTGATTTAACACCTTTGTCATTCTACTGTTTCTTTATTCATGAGTTTTATGGTGGAAGTGTAAATCTCTTCTTGACTGACAGCCCTTCATCTTTTATTCTTTGTGTCTGACTACTGGAGCAGAATAAGTATGAATAGTAAATTATATGAGTTCTAGCTGTTCTAGGACATGGTCTTGTCTATCCAAGAGACTGTAGTCAGGTAGTTTTGTTTAAGACTTTATATCAACAACTTATTAAAAGGGCATATTTTCAGTAAGTGGGATCTGATAAAAAAACCTTAGTTGGCAACAGCAGCTGGAGATTCACTTCCTGTGTACTACACCCCTGATAACCTTCTGAAAAATTACATCTTGGTCGCAATTTCCAGTCAGAGCTTCTTGTGAAGAGGTGTGAGATTACATAAGTATTACTGCAGCTTCTTTCTACAGATACTCACTAAATCACCCCTTCCAGTGATCATGGTGTCTTTGGTGGTCAAAATTTATGGTTTGGGGTTTATTAGTTATAAAACATTCCGGGTTTAAAGTGACGGAGAACTTCT
Organism: Chloroceryle amazona; assembly: GCA_027560015.1. Lineage (NCBI taxonomy): Eukaryota > Metazoa > Chordata > Aves > Coraciiformes > Cerylidae > Chloroceryle > Chloroceryle amazona. The sequence goes on from JANHFX010027947.1 coordinate 26,026, forward strand.
ATTAGTGGGGAAGCTGTTATACTTAATGAGACCTGTGCACCAAATATGCCTTCAGCACTTGGGGGCAGAATGAAGGGGAATGGGAAATTTGAAGTGAAAAGTTGGTATATACCATACATTTAAAATCTGGATTTAGAATGTTTTTATTGAGGAGTAATTTCTCATGCTTTACTTCTCTGGGTTCAGATTATTGCTCAGTATGTCTACCAGACATTGACAACTTCATTTCACACAAGGCAGACAGGACTTGACTGTTCATAAGGTCATCTAGCTTAACCTAAACTTCTGACATGCATCAGATGGACTAAACCAAAAAGATTTTTGCATTATTGTGATGCTGTTGGGTTTTCCACAGCATGCCTCATATGTGGTTGTTGTCAAGTTGATAAGCAAGTAACTTTTAAAATAAATTTTGGTTTTTTAACCTAAATAGTTCATAAAGTGTCTATAGAGGCTAAGATATCTAAGATAGCTTTGGGAATTTCTGTCCTAAGAATTGAACATCATTTGAAAGAATAATTCTGTTTTCAAAGTTTGCTTCAGTTGTGCCAACCTCCTGGAAAAGCACACTCCTCTCCAAATAAATGCAGAAGTTATGAATACATACACATTATAAATATTAGAAAGTATATAGGTATATAGACATATATGTGTGATTTTATATGGTGAGGCAAGGGATTCTCAGCATGCTATTCTAACAATAAATTTTATAAAAGTGTTGTTGGTAGTCTTAAAATAAATTTCTTAATGAGACTGTACAAAAATTAAGTTTTGACAGGAAATCTCCCTCATGCCGACCATCTTATTTTCAGAGCTTTTCTCCTCCTACAGGTTTGTTCTGAATAGCAACTTTTTAGTTGCTCCCTGGATTACAGCAAACCTTTGAAAACCTTCTGGGTCCCTAGCAAGAATATCACTCTTCTTAGAATTTCTGGAATCAGTCTGTGCTGCTGTAGGGATCTTGAACTTCGCTGTTAGGTTCTCCCTGCATGCTTTTCCCAGAGACAGACCCCACTAAGCAGAGTGCAGTAACTGTCAGTTACCCAGCCCAGTCTGCACTGAAACAAACAAACAAAGAGTAATATACAACACAGAGAGAAAAACTCTGAGAATTCTGTAAGCAAACAGAATATCTTTCTAAAGTTGTCATCGGTCTGGACTATAATCTTCAAAAATATTGTGCTATGCATTCTTCAAGTGACTATGAAGTCAGCAATAATATGCATCAAATGTAGCATTCTGGAATCTTGTTGATATGTCTCGCATGGATTAATGCATAGGAACTTACTCTGATTATTTAAAAAATAAATTCATAAATCCTATGAATTTAATTGAAAGCTCGTCTGAAGAATAGAAGCTAAATGAAAATGCAAAGATACTACAGAAAGGCTAAAAAACCCAATAAATTCCAGATTTTTTTAATCACAGACTGCACATGGATGGTATTTTCATATGTAAGCATTACTGCAAAATTATGCAGAGTTTACCTAATCTGAGGCTTACTTGATCATTTACTGGTTTTTGAGTCTTCTTTTAAAATATGTAAGATTTTAGAAATTAAATCTTACATCACAATAAGACAACATGTATGTGTTTTTGATACATAAGAAAAGAACACACTGGAGTTTTCTTGCTAACACAATTTCTAAATATGTTCTGGCTGAAAGTAGCAATCTGGTTGCAAAGCTGGGCTGAAACAGGTGCAGGGTATTTACGCGCTGCAAGGAGGCAGGCAGGGGACCTGCTCATGTTGCAGGGATTTTGCCCAGTTGATGGATCTTTCTTAATAATGGCCAACAGCTTAGAATGATTCTGAACTTTCAGAATTGAAATTTGCAAAAGTTTAAATATCTATGCTCTATAGTTCTCCACTTGGCTTTTTAAGGATCTTTTTCTCTTGAAAGATAATAGAATAATGGCAAATTTAAATCTAATAGTTTTGTTTTCAGATATTTCATTTAGTAATACAAAATTGCCAACTGTAAGGAAAAAAATGCATCTTCAGTTGTTTGTTTACATCTTATTTCCCCTGGAATTAAATCCTCAGTTAAGGCATCTCTGCTTGCATCTGCAGTTATAAAGTTCAATTACAGCAAAAATATAAATAGGAGACAAACCCTAACAATTTACCTTGAATGGAAATATTTCATCAAGATTTATCTTCAGAACCAGTTTTCTGTTATTAGTTCAGCATTGGGGATGGCGGGAGAGAGGAAGAAGGAGGCAGTGTTGTACTTTGGTTGGAGACTAGGAGAACTGTCAATTCCTGGGGGTCATTATGGAACATGACGGATCTTTAAAGAAATTCATAGAATCCTCCCTTATTTACTCATATGATATTTATTTGTTTGCTTGCAAAATCTTCCTTAGGTAGTCTCTTTTGTTATTTGTTTTAAAAATGTTTACACAATATTTTCTGTGTTTACTGCTGCAGAATTACATTTTAAGTCAAAAGCATAACATTAAAGACAGCGATGAAAAGAAGAAGCCTTTTCCCTTGTCATGATAGTCAATATTTTTTACTTGGACAAAACTGGAATAAGTACTGAAGACCAGCTTGAAATTACATGTAGGACCTAAACATCCTTGTAGTAAAGTCTAAATAGAGTAAAATCTAAATTACACTCACAATAACTTCTCTTACTTCCAGAGCTTCTCACAGTGAAATAACTTGCGCATCCTCGTTGTTTTGTTTTGTTTTGTTTTTTTTTCTTGGAAACCTAATCAAGCAACAAATCCATTAAAAAGACCATCAATTCAAACTGAAAAAAATAACTTTCTGTGCAAAAGATAATTCTGGTTCTATTTTAAGAAAAACTGTCTGTTATAATAAAACAGCTGCAAGATATTTGGAGGGTGAAAAATACAGGATTTCAGCCAGAAAAACAGTTGGCTGTAACATGAGGTGCATGATATTTCAGAGTTATTGGCCACTCATAGGAAGGGGAGAAGCACTCCTTCAGTATGAAGTAACAAAATCTAGCTTTGAAGAATGATTACAACTGATAATACTCTTGATCTGATCAGTGCACTATTCCACTATAGATCATGATAAAAAGTAGTTTTGTGGTTTTACTGCAATCCATTGTCTCAACATCTTTACTATCTTTACTATCTTTATTATCTATCAAGATAATAAATATTATAGATATCAAGATTATCTATCTTGTGTTTCTTAAAGGAGACCTTAGCTACACAGCTTGTGTGCAAGGATTCTTGTTTTGTCAAAGAGAATTTTTCTATTTAATGTAATAAAACATAAAAATTCCTCTAGAAGGTTAAGAAAAGTTTATTTCTTCTTAGACTGGTGCAATACACTGTCTTTAATCTGATGCAGGGAAAAATAGGAGCTGTTTTGTCTGAAGGTACTTTTTGAGATAGCACAGTGGATAAAAAAAATTTTTAGAAACATTTGTTCTCAAATCTTATTAAATTCTTGTCCTTGCAAGTGGCTATTTTCTTTTCAGATGTCAGATTAAATGTGTAGAGCAAGAATTGTAAAAATGCTTTATTTTGGAGGAAAATATAAAGTCCTACATCACAACACTGTAGTTATTTTTATA
>JANHFX010027948.1:0-14529 GCA_027560015.1 Chloroceryle amazona
TGGCATTGGGACGGAGACGATGTAGTTCCAGGGGAGACGGAGGAGGGGACGGGGGGGGTGGGTGGATGGGGCGCAGTGGCGGAGGAGGGGGGGGAAAAGAAGAAAAAAAGGAAAGAACGCGAACACCCAGGGTAGGCCACCCGGGAACAGATCCAGGTGGGTCTTGAAAGTCTCTAGAGAAGGAGATTCCACAACTTCTCTGGGCAGCCTGTTCCAATACACCGTCACTCACAGTATTTTCCTCATGTTGAGGTGAAACTTCCTGTGCTTCAGCTTGCTACCGTTACCTCTCATCACAGGGCACAACTAAGAGAGACTGGCCCCATCTACTTGACACTCAACCTTCACATATTTGTAAACATTAATAAGATCTCTTTTCAGTCTTCTCTTTTTCAGGCTAAACAGCCTCAGCCATGATAAAGCAAGAGGACCAAGATGTTCATCGAATCTCATGGGAAAACATCTACTTAGTACATCACACTTGAGAGGGCTTGTGGAGTTGTATAAAACTTATTACTGGATGTTTAGTGGAAGGGGCAAAGACAAGGAAAGGGAGGTACAAGCTTGAAAGACTAGGAAGAATGGATCACAAGGGTGTAAGCCATCAGTGGATCAACATGCTCAGATATCCAAGCCCTGTGCATCATTATTTTATAGTCTGTCCTCTTTTATTACTAAATACCATTCCAAACTATTTCCTATGCAATGTTACTGTCCAATCTGTATGTGAGTGTGTTTGTGAGAAAGATTCATTAGACAGCTTCAGGTTGGAGAAGCTGATAAGTAAGTTAAACCCGAACCTGAAAAAATCAATTTTCACGTACTCAAAATGTACTCAAACTGAAAGGCAAATACAAAGTAGTCAATGAGGCGAGTAGAAATAGGTCTTTCAGAGAGAGAGCAAGCAAGCGCTCCAAAACATCAGCAAAGGCTTCAGTGTCTGGGAAGAGTGTTAAAGTTATTTGTGTCTTTCACGTGATACACTCATTTGTCCATCACAGTATGACACGTACTTTTTCACTACAGTATTCTATCACTTATATAAGCACTCATTTTCCCCTTCCAGACTTGCTCTTTCCCTTCCTTGACAGGTCTTCCCATTCTATATTGCCTAACTACAATATATTCTTGTCAGAGATTTATTTCACCATATTTTTTTTTCAGGCTTTTTTTCCTGCTTGTCAAGATAATTTTGAATTTTAGCCCTGTCTCGCTCTTAAATTCCAGTAACTATCATTCTTCTATCATTTTGTTCATTAATTACACATTCTTCACACACTCTATCCATTTGTTCATTAATGACAATATTCAATTATATTCAGTTCAGAACAGATGTCATCAAAAACATGAGCTCTACTAGATATCTCCAATTGTGACAGTAAATATTGTTTGGGGTTTAATGAAGCTGAAGACTGGTTGGGCCAGATAGTTCAGCAAACACTGAAGTAGCAGAAGAAGAGATAAAGATTATTGATGGTGTACCATGAACTATAGAGTTTTGTATATTATCAATTTTTCTGGCTTCTCAAATTGCTATGTTTGTACTCTCTATTTATTCTCCCTACTGCAGTACAGTTTTCCAAATCTGTTTGTTGCTTATGAATGAGAAAAAAAAGAGTGAGTTTTTTTAATACCAGTCAGTATAGTTAAGCATCCCAGGTTTTAGAGTGGAAGACTGGGACAGTAACACTGTCATGATTTTTGTAAGGAAGTCTAGAAATTAAACCTAGTTATTTTTCCTATCAGTTTCTACTTGGCAGAAAGTTTGAAGGATAAATATATTCTATGCGAAATGGGTATATGTTAAAAAAAACCTGCTTGATTTTATTAGATTGTCAGTTGTGGGGATGAAGAAATATATGGAAAAGGCCTGATATTCAGAAACATTCAGTTTAGATATAAAAATGAAACACATTTATTGAAGTCACTCCATTTAGATAACGAATTAAGATTGTTTATTCTGTTAACTTGCAACTCTTGTGTCTTCTCTTTTACCAAAAGAGATTTACCAAAAAGATGTTGATTTCTTTTGAAAAAGTCATCTTTTGTTATATGTGTAGGAGACTTGAGTACCATCCCCAGCTAGTTTAGAAAGCCTATCCCAGGAGGGTGCCTTGCTCAAGGTGACCTGACAGCATTTGGCAGGTGAAAGTGTAATACTGATGCTTAGCTCTTACTAAGCACCGGTGAATTTCTTTTATCGATTCTCTGTCATACAGCCTACTTTCTATAAGGTTCACTTTGACATCTCACAAACTAGACACCATGATGCTTTATCGCTGTACCAAACACATCTGGTTCTGTCCAAGAATAATTATTTTTTGAACCATGATTATAACCACCACATTACTCCTTATTAACAGAAGTAAATTAAATCTGTATATCACCTGCCTTGTGTCAAAACCTTCTGAAATTATAGGGATGGTCAAGGTTTACCACTCTTCCAGGAGGCTGTAGACTTTGGACTTCTTGGAGGCAAGGACAGTACTCCTGAGAGATTCTGTCACCTTTCATTTTTAGTTCTCCCTCCTGACCTCAGGTTTTGCAATCATTTCTCCCTTTTGTATATGGAAAGAAAAAGGGACTGAATATGCTTGCAATTGCTGCTTTTCATTTTTGGACTGACTGGAGCATTACTCTTTTTGTAGAATTAAGAAGGTTAGGAAGATCACAAGATTATTCTAATGCCTCAAAGTCAAATCCAGAAATTAGAACAACCCAAGTTAATCTGTATTTCCAAAATTTTAGAGGGTTACTGCAGCAATATGTCAGATAGAATGAATTAAAACTGCACTTCTCCATCTGGACATAAAAAACAAGAGAGTCAACTAAGGAGTTCTTAAGAGCCCTAGCAGAACACAACATTAGTTTAGAAGAGCTGCCAAGGTGCTGCTGTGTCTGTATCATATATAGTAGAAGGCTAAATAATCTAATGTCCAAATAAACACTCTAAACCAATGTACTGATGGGATAGAAACACAACTGATTAAACATGACACATAAATAACTGTATGGAGGTGGAAATTAAGATAAGGAGATAAAACACAAAATGTGTTACTGAAAGATAACAAGACACTAAATAACAAAGAGGAAAAGCTTAAAAATAAATCTGTGTTCAATAACGTGTTCATCCTGGGGATGTCAGGAGGAAGAATAACATAAGCATTCATAGACTGGATCAAAGTACTTTAAGATATAAATGCAGGGGAGGTCATGTTCAGAAACCCATTCCATCAGAAAAAAAGTGAGAGCATCTTAAAGTGTGGTGAGGGTAAAAGTTCTAAGTTTGTGCTTAAAAGTATCTAAGACAGAAAGCGTTATTCTAAGAATCACAGAAAAGGTTTCTCTCTGAAGGGCAAACCCCTCTTTTTCCTTCCTAAATATATGTCTAAAGGCATATTTTTTTGAGCCTCTGGAGGGATCCTGTTGATAAAAAAGGAGACTTGTCACCTTTCTGCATAGATGAGTTGAACAGGCAGACATTATTTTGGTAGCTAAGTACTTAAAGCTTAATCATGTAGGATAGAATGAATTAGGTGTGAATCAATCACTATTATACTGTTAAAAAGATATGAACTGCAAAATCAGAACCCAGATCTGCTATATAGTTGCTGAATATTTTGGGACTGTGCCTTATACTTGTAGGTACTGTTAAGTTCATTATACATACCAGGCCTAGTTGTGAGATTTACATGAAGTTTGGTCCAAAGCCATATATTTCCTCTAGTTTCAAGATTTTTGGGGTTGTTAGTCAAACTCATGACTGCACAGAAATAAATAGATAAAAAAAAAAAAGCCTTAAAGCATACAGCCTTAAGAAAATATAAGTAGTTATCATAGACTTTAGACTAAATAGTTTTATTCCTTTTTTGTCCACTGATAGTAAAGATAAAATATGTGGATTATTCATAGGAACATATATAGAAATATATTAGGTTCTCGGAGGGCTAATAGATTTATATCCATAAAGAACTCTGTTATAGCTGATTAATAATAAAGAATTCTGTAAAATACAAGTAATTTTTCTTGAACTGTTGCTTTAGTACTTTAGTACTGTTGCTTTAGCTTCCTTTTACAAGAGATTATATTCCCTTTCATCATTATAAAGCTTTTTATAATCACCTTTGTGTGCTTTATTCCTAATATATCTAGCACAGAGAAGCACTATGCATTTTTGTAGTCTTATTCTGTCAGTGAAATATCACTAGTTTGCATGTATATAACGAAGTTGACTATAGGTTAAGTTTGTACAGAATTGATTGCATGCTTTGAAAGCTGCTTACAGATTAAAGCACAGAATATGGTTCCCTGTTGTGCAGGTGGTTTTACTTATTTATTTGTTTGTTCTCCAAGCACTTATATGGCTATTGGGAATACATGAAAAATATACTGAATAAAAAAAAAATCATAAAATTTAGCATGAAAAGTCATCACACAAGTGCATTATTTGGTGTTTGTTTTTCATCATTCTTCTATTTAAAAATGCTTCATTACTCATATACCATCTGATGTAGGTGAACAACCAAACAGCAGAAATTGCAAAAAAGAAAATAGAACAGTCAGAATAAATAATTTACTAATAAACCATAATCTGAAAGTTAGTTATGCAATCTTTCAGCTAATACTAACAAACAACAAATAAAATAAAATAAAAGTCAAGATATGTTTGTAAATTATTTCTTGTGCAAAATGCAGGCAAAACAACAAATGCTACTTGTAACGAATTTTTCTATCAGCTATAAAAGTAATAATAAATAGGCTGGGTTGAACAAAATGGTTGCAAACCCATAATACTTTATATTACATATACTTTAGAAAGGTCAACATTCAAACTGGGAAGTATGAGAAAGTGAGACACCAGAAATGGTGTCTATCGTTAATCTTAAATTCATTATCTTTTCAGACAAATCTATTTTGCATTGTTTTCTAAGGCACAGAGTTTCTGCTTTCTTCTATAAAATAATTAGATTTTTTTTTAAAGTCTTAAAAAAATCTAGGTATTTTGTAATGTGCATACCAGTGATAAACATGAGTTAAGTCATCTGTTTAATTCAGTGTAGCTTTGCTTCAGAGAGTTTTGACATGAACAAAAAAAAACAAAACAGCAAAGTCCCCCAGTGATTTAAGAAAAAGGTTTTTAATATATGTCTTGCCATTTGCATTCCACTACTTGGATCCCTATGAAATCACCCCAGAAAGAAAGTTGTAATGAAATCAGTACACTTTTCTGAAATATTGCAACTCCTGAGTGAAAACATGCATGACCCTTGCAAACAAAATTGCAGTTAATCGGAAAGTTTTGGCATTCTGAAAGCTGCTGATTGTCAGGAGAGACTCAGTAGAGTGTCTGTTGTGAGTACTGTATGGGAATCATGATAATGGTGAGAATAAAAAGTTTGAAATGAACGGTGTTATTCACAAACTCATGTGATTCAAAGCCTCACCAGAAGTTTTCTGGGCACTCTGAGACTAGCTTAGCTTCAAAACAAAGGACAGATGACAACTGCTAATGAGGTGTCATGGAGGCATCCACAAACCAGACAACATCAGCTATCAAAAAATGGGGGTTTATTGCAACCAAATTTCCTGTCACTTCCTCTAACCAAATAAAATTACAATTTCTAGTGTCTGTTAGCAATAGGACTACTACTCGATTGATTCCTAAACTTTAAGGAAGGATGAACCAAAACATTCATACACACACTCATAAAGGATAAACCTCCCACACAAGAGTATCCAACGGCATCACTCACCTGAAAGGGGGTGACGCTTGCTCAATCCATGGAGAGTCACACAGTCCATGGAATTATCCTTGGATGCTGTATCCAAGGAGAGGGTCTGACTGCCAGGCCCACAGCTCTGCAATGAACCAACTGAACCATTTTTTTTGGTGGGGTTCCTTTTATACCCTAGCAGAGGGTACACTGTGATCATTCTAATTAGGAGAGGGGGCAAGCCCACAACAAAACCAGCCTAAGGATCTAGACCCTGACATGCCAGTTAATCACTGTGAGATTCATTTTAACATCTGAGGTGCCAAATCACTCTGGCACACCCTATTTTTCTCAGCTTTCTTTCCAGGAGGCTGCACCTGCCACATGGGGCTTTTTATTGCAATCTCTTTTTAAAAAGATTAATCTCCAATTCAAGTGTTTGCTGGTTTGGGTTTTATAACTTTGACATTCGTTCTTCTATAGCTGTTTGTTTCTGTTAATGTTTTGATGTTCAGTAATAATGAAATGGTGTTAGTACATTCTTTAATCTTTGAATCTTTCTGTAATCTTAGGCATTATGCATGCACTTATATAACAGGCTGTTAGAAAGGCTATGTTCTGCCTTGATGTAATAACCAGCACAGCATCCTATATATTAGCACCCTAGGAAGAACATTCTCGCTTTTTTACCTTTTTAATGAATATGCATCACTTGTGCTATAGCAAGAATTATAGATATAATTTAGAACTAACATTTCATTGAACTTTTATAATAAGCATATGCCTATGTATTAAGAGGATAGCTGGTTTGTAAAGTCTTTGGTCCTATGGGTTGTGACCTCCAGCCATTGTATATCACATAGTCTATTTGCATCTTTCTTTAACTGGGCATCAATTCTGAAAACAACTATATTCCACTTTCTATTAGAGGAAATTGCTATTCACATGAACAGTTAATCATAGTGCAGACAAGTGCAGACCCTGCACACGTTTACTAAGTGGCACAGAGTTTAGTTGGAGGTCTTCAGCTAATGAAGTTTCCCAGGGGTCAGTACTGGGTCCCATCTTGCTCAATGTATTCATCAATGACCTGGGTGAAGGGATAAAGTGTACCCTCATCAAGTTTGCTAACGATATAAAACTGGGAGGAGGGGGTGACACACCAGAAGGCCATACTGCTATTCAGCAAGATCTAACAGACTAGAGAGTTGGGTGGAGAGGAACCTAATGAAGTTCAACAAGGGTAAGTGTAGAGACCTGCATCTGGGGAGGAATAACAGGTTAGAGGTTGGCCTGCTGGAAAGCAGCTCCACAGAGAAGGACCTGGGCATCCTCATGGATAGCAAGTTAAAAATGAGCCAGCTATGTGCCCTTGTGGCAAAGAAATGCAATGATATCGTGGGCTGCATTAAGAAAAGTGTGATCAGCAGATCAAGAGAGGTTCTCCTTTTTGTAAATATGTGTGTATGGATATCCGCAGATATACTGAAGTTCAGGGAACGTTTCTGAGGAATACCAGTTCTAGGGAAAAACACCTGTTCTGCTTCTTCAGGATAATTCTTGGGGCTTTCTAATTATAAATTTGTAAGATTATCAATATTCATGTCAAAATGATGAGAAGATAGTAATACGGGCACAACATTTTTTTTTCTCCTTCAAGTCTTAAAACATTTAATTCTAAAGTGAAAAAGTTTGCACTGAAATATTACACAAAATAATCATATCTGTGTCTTTATCAAATCTAATGGCTGCTAAAGAACTCAATTGTCTGACTACTAAAGAAATCAACCTTTTAATAAATTTTCTAGTTTTGTTGTAAAAGAGCAGAGAATGGTAACTGGAAGAATAAATAGTAATCTTTTCCCTCTAGACTTCACCAGGATTAATTGTGAGGTCTCGTGTCTGAAGTTGTTTAAAGAAAGCAAGTTCGCTTACCCAGTCCTCACATTATCAGCTCATATTTTTAGTGAATGTATTCTTTCAGAATATATAAGAATTGGAAATCTTAATTTCCAGATTCTTATGTGAAATTTATGGTGAGCAGTCACTGCTATAAAGTACTAACTTCAGCTGACAGAATCTTTTTGTTGCAAAAGAGACCTTTTATTTTACTAAGAGCAAAACTTGAGAAATTTGCAGTCACACATTTCTTGTTCTTCAAACAAATCTATGTAGAAGGGGCATAATATGTTGGGAAAAGGACAAGGAACCATGGATAATGGGATTTATTACTCATATTTCAAAATAAAAATGTTTAACTGTAATGTGTGAGTCACACTGCATCTTATTCCATGGACAAAAGTTAAAATACATCAAAAGTATCTGTACAAAGTAGTTAAATTTAGCTTTTGCTGTGATAGTCTTAGTCATCTCAATTATTTTCATTCTTGTTAGGCAAAAATGTGGTCTTATTAATCTACTTCTGTGATTTTTTTTTTTTAATCACTAGTGTGTGTATCTAAATATAGCCAATGTTCTGTCACTAATTTTTTGCTCTCAAAATTTGTTTTCAGAGTAGGAGATAGGCTTTTAGATAGATAGAACTAAACCTATTTTTTTCCCTGAATTTTAGGGCTCTAGAGGAACAGTCACTTAGATTACGTATTGGAGTTACATGTCGTTAGCAAATAGAGGCAAGTGATTTTCAAGTCCTCCAGGGGAATACCTACTTCTGTGGAAATAATGGCTGCTGTTCTTAAGGGACATCAAGAGTAGTGTCTCAATATAGCTTTTCCAGTGGGCAAATTGTTAGTTGAGAGCAGCATTCCTAATATCTGCTTTCTGTTAGTGATCAGTGATATACTTGGAGTTGGAATGGAAGCTTTGTATGAGGTTTCTGAAGAATTATACATCTATTTCATAACATGCACAGAGCCATTAACTTGTTATTAAATGAAGACTGACTATACAGCAAAGTTTGCAAACATGCAAAAAGTGATGGTTATAATGGTTGTCAAAGCAAAGTATTTGTTGTCCAAAAGCATACTTTCTGTTCCTGTTAGACTGACAACTTCCTTTTGTTCCCAGTCAGATTGTGAAATAAGCGTCATCAACCCATATCCTCTACATGGGTTAAAAATTTACCATCTGTCTATATCCACACTTCCCACTTAAAATGCCTAATTAATTTGTATGGAAGGAGACAGGATTATTGATTCATAGGAGAGCCCAAAGGGCATCTTTCTTGAATGCTTAGACTAGTTTTAAATAGTTAACAAAAATAGTTTTATTTCCATAGTTCACTAAGCAGATGTGCTCACTCATGAAGAAATAATTGGAGAAAGAGTGGAAAGTGCTGATCTAGAATATTACCTGAAAAGACATTAAACATCTCGCAGAATTCATATGGCAATGAAAGTTCCACGTTTTTTTTTAAATACTATTGTATATAAGGGATTGTCTTTTGTGTTTACTTTAGTGTATTTTATGTGCATATAAAAGCATATATATATAAACATTCTTTGAAATATTAGTAGAAGAGGTAATATATTGTGGTTTACTACTACATGGGGAAGAATTAATTATGCCCATGTATACTCAATTAAGTGGACTTGATTTGTATAGCTGGATTTTTGCCTTAACTTTTGATTGCTTTACAGAGGCTGAAATGTCCAAAGTCTTAACAAAGAGGAATATAACACATAGATTTATTATGGCCACACAATTTATTTTGTTTTTTTTTTTTTCGGTCTGAACTGATTCCTACCAGTGGTGTGAGTATGGGAATTTTTCCGAATGGCTCAGTGGTATTAGATAGTTTATTCTCATCAGGAGAAATAGGTAACTTAGGTTTAAATTTCTCTATTCTGTTTCCACATGCTGAAAATATTCGTCTAGTGTTGTTTATTTCTTTTTATGAGACTTCTAACATGAACTCTGAAAAGTTTAGTGACTATAATTTCTAGGCTTGATTATGATTTTGACTGATCCCTTCTGTTGGTTGGTAAATATCTGGATGCTGTGCATGCACATATATAATGGGATTGCCTACAGTAGAAGGGGACTGGATACAATGGCTCTTGCTTTGGTATATTCATTCAATATTTTTTCCATACAATCACATTGTTGCATATTGCTAAAGATGAAAACTGACTCAGAAGAGACCAATCTCAGATGTCTCTATTGCTATTAATTGTTCCAATCAATAGACTAGAGAAATACTGTCTCCTATTTCTTTGATCTGCTACTTCCGTTATTCTAATCAGAAAGAAACAGCTTCTGTAGAAGCCGTGCAGGGAAACTGGTCTCTCTTTTCCTCCTTAGTCTGTAAACTAGGGTTTGAGGTACTTTTAGAAGGTCTGAGATGGGTATTTGAAAGACTCAGGCAGAATTTGAAATAAAACTTAAGTCTGATAGCTCCTGTCTCCAAACTCCAGACTTGTATGAAATTGTGCAGCAGATCATGTTTACGTCATTGATGCCACCGGGTTTAGGGTAAATATTGTTTTGGCAGGCAGAATTCAGTGTGTTGCCACTCATGAGAGTCCTTTTGAAAACATGGAATTTGCAGATCCAAGACTGTCCTGAGTGTGAGAGACAAGCTGAGTGAGTAGCCATCTCACACAACTGAAATGCTTCTGGGCATTTGCACAAACAGAATTTAAGTACTGATGGAACTTGAATGAAATTTTATTCATTTCTTAGATTGTGCACAATCTTGCTAAAATGTATGACTGTCATGCACCAGTCATAGACCAGAGCAAGGTTTTGATTGTATTCTTGGGAACAGAATTAAGACTCAAAACGGAGTCAAGCGCCAAGTGACTTTATTTGCCCAACAACAAGTTTGCAAAGTAAAGAGAGAGAGAGAGAGAGAGAGAGAGAGGAAAGAAGAGAAAAAAAAGGTCAGATGTGATAGCTACCACCATGGATCTGCGGCGTCCCATCAGTCCGATTCGTTTCCAGGTCCAGTGGGAGAACATTCCATCCGGTGTTGGTTATTCCTGCTCTTTTATTGGGTTGTCCTGTTGAATATACATCCTTAACTGTTTTGCTTAACTGCACCCACCACCTGGCGGTGGCACACGTGCCCAACACCATCTCCAGTTGTCACCCAGTTTGTGGTTTGAAGTCTTCCCGCACTGGTGCAGCAATGTTGAGGCATACAACAGTCTCTGACACCGCCTCTGACAATGACATGAACATAGCCTAAGTGATTTACTCATTGTGACTGAAGTATTATTATATGGAGATGATGAATTAACTGAGGGGGGCTTTATATTTCTTTATGACCATACTGTATGAGTATCTAAAGTAGTTATTTCTCCTCTTGGAACGCTTTATAACCATTTAACCATCTCACCATGAGGATGTGATGGTATCTATCAACAACCATAACAACAGTGATTTCCAATCAAGGTTGACAGGGGAAAGAAAAAAAAAACAAACCACACTTAAAAATGCAAAAGCCATTATTTATATCCCTGAATTTGGTTATACATACAAACAAAAAATATAAATCTATAAAAAAGTAAATATCATCAGGTCTTGGATGCTTTAAGTATTGAGTGACAGAAGAGTGCCTCCCTGATACTCTGGGATTTTTCTCACAAAGACCAGTTAAATTATTTGATTTGAGATTGTGCATGCAGTAGAGGAGGAGGCAATGTTTGTTATATTGGTACTGCATGGGCCAACAACAAGGATCTGACAGTTCTCTGTTCACTGTTTGGTAGAAGCATGAGCCATTCTTGACAGGGTATCATTACATTATTCATATCATCATACCACACTACCAGTTTCATACATGAGAGCATGGGAGCATGGAACTATACAGAAGTGATACTTTGTGATAGTACTGAAAGATCCACGGTAGCAATATAACACCTGCATTATCATTTCTGTTCAACTTTACATATACATAGCCTTTGCTATCTTTTTCATCCAAAAAGACAGGTGAGATTTTTTTTTAATTTCATTTTTATTGAAATACAGATGAAAAAAAAGCACAAACATTTCTAGCCCTACATGAAATCAAACTTCTATGTGTTTAAAGGAGTAGGCTGTTTTTCTTTTTAAATAAATATCTTTCTGTACTCACTTCTGATAGGAGACAAGAACCAGTTTACTAACAGAGAATTACACAGAATTATCATAAAGGCTGGAATAGACCTTTGAGATCATCAAGTCCAGCCTAAGGCCTGACACCACACCACCTAGCTAGAGAATGTCACTAAGTGCCACATCCAATCCTTCCTTAAACACCACAAAGGATGGTGACTCCACTACCTCCCTGGGCAGCCCATTCCAGTGTCTGATGACCCTTTCCATAAGGAAGTGCTTCCTGATATCCAACCTAAACCTCCCCTGGCACAGCTTCAGGCCATGCCCTCTTGTTCTGTCATTGGTTGCCTGGGAGAAGAGTCCATCCCCCACCTGCCTACAACTACCTTTCAGGTAGGTGTAGAGAGTGATGAGGTCTCCCCTGAGTCTCCTCTTCTCCAGGATGAACAACCCCACCTCCCTCAGCCTCTCAAACATTAAAACATAAATCACCCTTAGCAGCAAATGATTGCTTTTGCTTTCCAATCAACTCTACATAAATATCAAACCTATTTTTTTAACAGAACAACCTTGTGGAGACACTACTTTCTTGTTAATGCTTATTTAGGCTGTGGGAAGAAGACATTCTATTTTACCAAGACACTTCGATGTTTATATTATTCTTTGTAGAAGACTGTTATTTTGCTGATGATGTAATATTCTCTCTCAAAATGGAAACACTGCTATTCTACCTGTGAAATTACCGTAAAAGTTCATGTTGATTCATTTTAAGTAGAAATATGTTCGAGGAATTTCCTGAAAGTTCTACAAAATGAATGCAGTTTATCCCGTTCCTATGTAGATGTCTGAACAGATGTTAGTATATAAATGATGTACTAATACATAAGTTACATTTTTTTCTATATAATTTTCAATTAATATGTAAAACATTGCATAAAGCAGCAAAGGTTTTAGAGTTATTTCATTTTCATCTGAGTCACTAATATTAGCCTGATGCTCTAGGTGTTGATTTTCAATTTCCCTTGTACTTTCCATAGACATTCACCTTTTGCCTTGAAGTAAATGTGAATACTGTGATCAGTATTTCAACTCTTGCTAGAGGAGAACTAAAATAGACAGTATCAGCGAGTTTCTGTATAATGTATGCATCCTCCAGCAAATTATGGTTTTGGATATACTATTCACTTAAAGGCCAATTTCCATTCCAATGTTTTTATTCTTTAGCTATTTAGAAAAACTTTGTTAAATATAAGCACTTTAGGAAGTAATGCCTGGAGGATACTGTCACTCTTTATTGTGTCACCTTTTAAGACTGAAATAATTTTCAGAGTTAAGAATTCCTGTTCTTTTTGATAAGTTTCACCTTCCTTTTTCAGTCAGACTGAGAATAAATAGCTATTTCCACACATCATGAATTTTCAGAAGATGTATCACAATTTTTTATCATGCAAAATAGCAATGAATATTCATTTCTGTGCCTCTGATACTTAATAGTTACTTCTTTCTACATTGACAAATGATTTAGTTATAAATTTTTAAAATATCTGCTGACCTCTACCTGTAACAAAAATGATCAGTGATTGCTGAAGTTCTTGACAAAATGTCAAGTACTCTGTTTTCTACCTGAAATATTCTGTGATGAGATTTGTAAAGTGGTCCCTTTACTGTCACATGTTATGTGTTTTGGGATAGAAAATTCACATCTACTTTTACTCTTTCTGCTAATCTGCTTTTCATGATACTTTTTACATATTTTACAATGGTATCTGGCTACTAAAAGATGATTAACATGGCATAGTTTTACCCAGGGATTTATTGCTGACACAATAAGTGGTATGTGAAAGTCTAATTACTTTTCCAGCTAGAAAAAAATAGGAGTTTGAATTGTGCTCATTACATACAATGCTCAACAAAGGACATCATTTGTACAATAGATTTCTTCTGTGTAGCTCATGTCTTACTTAATAAATGTGTTCGTTGTGAGCAGTTGTTTACAGCATTGCTTAATTGTAAATTTTCTTTCTATTTTAGTCACCCTCCAAGTAATTTCACAAAGGATCAGTGATGAAAATATGAGACATTTCTTTTTAGATAAACATAGAATGGAATTCTGACTGTTTCACTTCAAGATCCTCCAAACAAAGGTGTCTTTTTGTTACATTAACTATACTGTTTCCAGAGTAACTAGGTATTGATCCTTTCTTGTAAGTAGTAGTTAAGTAGAAGTAGTTAAGCTGTTAGGTAGTATATCTACTACGTAGCATTCATGGTACTGTCATACTGGTCAGACAGTGAGTCTAAGATGCACAAACAGTGAATCATGTGTGAGCTACATATTGTTGTACTTCAATTGTTATAAAAAATGTATTTAGAGAATACTTAAAAGCACTTAGTACTGTTTGGAAGTAAATGACATAGTTTTCCCCAGTCTTTCCCATTTGCTCCAGATTGTCTGTATGTATAAAAGTTGCCTATTTTGCTTCTCTCAGTTCTGTTTGTATACTAAGACTTGAGGATATAGAGAACAAAAATAAAGAAAACCACAGATAATGAGAAGAAGCAAACTGGGATGTCAAATATTCAGGCTTGAAAACAGTGTTCCCTTCTGTCTTCAGAATGTAGACTAGAAATTGTGATTCTGAAAAACAAAAACAAAACCAAAACAACAACAACAAAAAATAAAAATCAAAAAATAGCAACACACACACGCACAAAAAACCCAAACACCAACAAACAAACAAACCCACAATAAACAAAAAACCCAAACCAAAACAACAAAAAAACCCAACCAAACAAGAAAACCACACGTCAG
>JANHFX010027949.1:0-15283 GCA_027560015.1 Chloroceryle amazona
CTTTAATTTTTTTTGTTTTTTTAAATATAGATACGGGTATAAATTAGATGGGGGGGGGGGGGAGAGAGAAAGGTCATGTAGATTAGATACAGATTTCAGTGTTTCTGAAGGGCTGAGATGACTGCTTGAGCTCTGCTCATGTAAGAACATGGGGACATCTATGTGAACCCGCTGAGCTCCCTCAGATTACAATTTGCTTTACATTGTCCTTGTAGCCTTGGCTATAAAAGTCAATCCCCCAGGTCATACTCCAGCACGGCTGGTTACTCAGCGCCTGTGGCTATGGTGTGACAATATGAAATTGAGGGTCTGCTAAATGGCACAGCCTCAAGTCGGAGGGACCTTGGGAAATCTGAAGGTGGGGCCAACAAAACCCCACCATCTGAAGAAGTGTCTCAGGGGAGCCAGAGGTGACAGGTTGTGCTCAGGGAGGGGTGGCATTTAAATTAACCAGAAATTCTAACTGGCAACATATGGCAGTAATTAAAAATATACAACAATTTTAACAGCTAATTTTCAGTTTAAATTAATAACAAATCCCCCCAAGTCCATCACATAAGTATAAGCTTTACCATTTTTCTGTTTCACTGTAAAATGAGAATGTATAGAGAAATTCCAGTCAGAAGAAATGACTGGAACTACTACTTAAAATATTGAACACGACTTAAAGCTTTTGCTGGTACAAACCTGGCTGTATGCATGAGTCTCTGCCTCAGAAAAGTCTCATAATTCAGTACAAGGATGCAATGATAAAGAGAGCTGGCTTACAGACCTGGGAAAAGCAGCAGCTATAACTCACAGATGGTTAACAGCACCCAATGACTGCACATGAATGTTACTGGAGGAAGCTTTCCCTGTTTCTAGTACAGTTAATTTTAAGGTATTCATGTGGTTTCACAAGGTGAATAAAAATAAACAGAGACTTATACAGAAAGATTTTAAAGCAGCAAAGTGCTCTTACCTAGACCTCTAAATGGATGGGAGCCCATCTGCCTCTGGAGTGCCAAGCTCCTCATGGCTGCTCTGCTCAGAACTTAGCATTTTGTAGCAGTGTGGAGGTTTTTACAGAGGCGTATGTGTTCTCCTCAGGGATCAGACGCAACATTGCAATGTTATGGCATTTGCCACATGAGAGGCTTGACTAAACTGTCACCAGGACATTGCCAAGATTTATGACGTGTTAGTGTTAATTGTTGCTATAAGTGTGCTCAAGCTGGTCAAAGGTATCTTTGAAATATTTAAATGATTCATTAAAATAAAACCCAAACGGCATAACCAGTGCAAGCTGTCTGCTGGAGGCTGCCCAAGCGCCCTGTGGCAGCAGCAGCACACAGCTGTCCCCTGCACCTGGGAGCCACGCAGCATCTCAGCCCATGCGGCTTCAGCCAGTGGTCCCCCAGGGCCATCCCTGCTGTGACCCCCCATGGTGCCTCACGCTGAGCTTGCTGATTTTGCTGCTCCAGAGCAAATCCAGCCTCTCTTGCCTCTCAGGGTTCTGCATGAAATATATAAAATTATCCCCTCGCTCCTATCCTATGGGCTAGGCACATCAGTGCAGCTGGTCGACATGACCCTTCATAGCCTTGTCTGTCACCTCATCTCCTTCCTGAAGCTGTCCCTCACCCCCAGCCTGGAGCACTCTTTGATAGGAGGGGGTGCTTCAACCATACCTGGTTTGACATAGGTGGGAGCTCTGGTACGGAATACACTTTGCCAAAAACACATCTCATGATTTCTACGGCTGAGCTAAAGGATCAGCCAGGGTCATGACCATACCTGGATGGGTTATCGCCAAGCTGCCTTGCATGAGTTAAGTGAAGTTGGTTGCAGCAAATCCCCTTCAGAAGGAACAATAAAGGATGTTTCAGAAAGAGCGGAGCTGCAGTATGTGTGCCCCATCAAGCAATGGGCTGTGGCTGGGGTTGGATCTTCCTGTGGCCAAATTTAGGCATACTGAGAAACAGTTCAGACTTACTAAGGACATGAGAAACAGCATCAGGAACCAAAGGATCACTTCTTGTCAGGAAGAAAACTACCCTCCAAGCAACTGCATGACACTTAATGGTATCACTCTTTGAATTGATGCCCAAATGAATGTGTTACTGCTTCCCAGTTGGAGTCAATAGGATTGTTTTGGAGCAGCCAAGGCAGGATCAGGCCTATTTCCACTTGCTAGGTATCCTCTCCATTTCACTGTGCACATGCATGTAGACAGATGCTTAGGCAGGGCAGTGCTGTCAGACTGCTGCACTGGCCACGCAGACCTGAGGGAGGCACAGTCACTTTTCAGGTGTGAAGCCATTCTCACCACATCATAGGTATTTGGTTCTGGCTCCAGTAAGATGCTGTGAAGGTAGGTGTCAATGGAAAAAGTATGACCATCCTTTGAACTTTTAAACTTTTTGACCTTTCAAGACAGTTGCAAGCAAAATTATAGAATGTTTTTACCTTTTGCTATGCCAAAGGACATATGATGTCTGGTTATAGCAACTACCTCCCAGAACAGCCACCAACTGCTGTGTGTTGGGTGATACCACAGCTTTGAAAACATTGATTAGAGCAAGGAAGAGCACTCAGACTATGAATACCAGTTAGTCCTGATGGATGCCAAGGGGGTTTCTGAAATGAAGAACGAGGAAGACGATGACCCCCCACTCTCCTGATCTAGGGTGGCATTTGTTTGGCAAACAGACTCAGAAGGCCAGAGAGGTTTTGGCTGTGGTTTGAGAACACTGAAAAGTGAGCAACCTCTTGCTTTTTGTCTTTCCAAAGCAAAAAGAAGCAGAAATGGATAATACAAACCCTGTTGCCTTGAGTTTCCTGAGAATTTTGGGTGTGAGGGAGTTATGGGTGAGCTCTCCCTTCACTGCCATTGCACAGTGCTGTCTGTTCCCTTCTTAGTTTCTGCAAAGCACAGGGGAAAAAGTCCCTTGCTGTGTCAAACCAGGACATGCTGGTAAATGTATGGCCCTGCTTTCAGAGTTATGCAAGATTAAGAATTAATATTCATGTGTTTGCATTGTGTAAGCTACTTTAGGAGAAAAGGGTCATACTGGACAGATCATTTGAAACAGATGAGAAACATTTGCCAGTAGGTTGAATGCCAGTTCCTGAGTGCTAGAACTGTGTCAGTTCCTAAGAAAATTTGGTTGGAAAAAAGCACAGTTGGGATTTGCAACAACAGGGCTCCATGACACAGCCAGGAGCACTGGAGCACCTGGAAAGAAGCAGCAAGTGTAGCTCCATGCTGAAAATTATCTGACCTTCCAGCCTCCTCCCTCCACCCTCCAAATCAAATCATCTCCCTTTGCAAAGTACAAATGCTTTTCTTTTCCTCTCCTTGCACTGTGCTGGTATGTGATGCTCATGCTGCATTCCTTCTCTTGACAGTGTTAATGCAACCCTCACACTGGTTCTGGACTAGAAGATGGGCTGAGGATCAGATGGGGAGGATCCATGCCTTGTTCCAGCAATGCTGAGTGGAGGCACTGCTGGTGGGTGGGGGACATACTGGTGGCTCACCACACACCTCTGCAAAGGCCACAGGCTCAGAACTTGTCTTGTACTGAACTTACCAGCTGTAGCTGTCTGAAATGTTCCAGCAAGCTGTGGGCAACACAGGGCAAATCCCTTTGTGTGCTGGACAAGAGACTCATGGCCTTAAGCTCAGGGCAGGGACAGGCAGGTGATTTACATCTTATTAACCATTCTGCAAACGAGATTAATTTGCAAAAATCCCTTACATAAGGTGATGACAAGCCCATGGAAAAAGAAAATAATAAAAATGTATTTGCTCTGGCTCACCATCAAGCCTCACACACAAGTGGGAAGGCATCCTGCGCCCACCTTTCCTCAGAGCCCCATGGTATCAGCCACAAGAAACCCCTGTGCCCAGCAGTGAGCAGAGCCACAGACATTTTTTCCTTTTCACATATCTGCCTTCCCCATTATAACTGTATTTGGAAGCACCACTGACTTGTCTGGTTTGCTCACAAATGAGATTTTGGGGGATCTGTCAAATGGGTAACTCCTGAAGTCACTATGTGCTCATGAACATCTCACAGGAGCCACCTTCTCCTCCAGGAGCTTGGCCAGGTCCCAGAGCCTCACAACTGCTCTACAAGGGCAAGATTAATAAAAGAGCTAAAGCCTAAGGAAGGCAAACTTGTAAAGCTGCCTCCAGTCTGAGTAAGAGATTTCAAAGAGCAGAGAAGCCCCTGGGCTGGGTCCTTGGCCTCTGACAGATACACTGTGCAAAAATTAACAAGCACTTCTGCAAAAATTAATTTTTGTTTGAGGAAGCAGCTTCACTGCTGAAACATCCCATTGCAAATGGCAAAGTGGCTGTCAAAGGTCATTACTGGAGCTAAGCCCAAAAAAATGGGCCAAATTGTTTTTTGTTCAAATGTATTTGATGCATTCATCACAGTTGTACTAAATTGGTTCTGTCCTACAATCTGTTGCCTTCCTATATCAAAATATTGAGATTGGATAGTTCAGAGTAAAAGTTTGCAATTTTGCAATTCAGTTCCATGTTTAGAAGTAGCTTCCTGCTTGACAAAATAAAAGGCTCCAGCTATGAACAGACCATTTAGTATGGAACAGCATATTTCATTTGATCCAAAGGGATGGTTTTAAAAATGCCAGTAGCATGAAAAATCAATGACTTGTAAAAGCTTCTTAACTGCCTCATGTTTTAGGGAAGACATTTTCTTTTATACAACTTGCATTAAACAAGATCTTTCTGAGGTGCCAGAATAAGAGACTCAAATTCCAAACAGACCTGTGGCCTCCAGCACAGCATTATGAATCCCACTGAAAAGTGGGTGTCACCACGAGGACATGTGCTAGGAAAAGGAGCACGGGGCAGTGGTGACACACTGAGTGTTGCAAGAAAAATCTCTTCTTTGCATTAATAAATCAAATACGGCTTCCATGGGACTTCAGGAAATGATGGAAGGAATCCAGACTCTCTAGCAATCCCCAGTGTCAATATTTATTATTGTGGTGACTGGAGAACTCAGTTTTCTCTATTTCTTTGCTGATGGCTACAGCTGGGGACTAATCCTTGCTTGGATGGTGTCTCGAAGAAGGGACAGCAGATGTTTGCATATTCCTGTATCATGTAAGGTAACAAGGCAGCTGCTGTGGAGGTGGCACCACTGAAATCTTTGCTTTCAGTAATCAGTTCTGTTCCTCAAAAGGTCTGTCCAGTTGAAATCCAAACACCCCACACTCCCTCTGCCTTCAGCTTACTCCACCACAGTTCCTGCATAAGGAACACCCTTTACTCATCCTGATCATTTCAATTTCCTGTAATTGCTGATGAAATGGTGTCTGTGAGGAGAATATCTTCCTGCCCTGTGAGCGCACCCTGACCAAAGTATCCACAATGTACTGCCTCCTATCTTCACATTGCACTGTGTCATCTTCTTCTGCTCCTTGGGCAATTTTTTCCACAACCTGCATGTGCCCTTTGCCCACACATGGACTTGCTATGACTCTCCCTCCCATGCATCTCGGCTTGGGTTGGGGTTTTAGCAGAGCTTATGAGAATAATTTAATTCTTATTGTGGCACAGTGAAGCTTTCAAAAAACAACTCTGTGAATAGGTTCTCTCCTGGCACACCAATGCACATAAATTTTTTGTAGAAAAAAAAATACAAGGTAGGCTGAGGAATTACACAGTGTTGGCTAACATATGTAGCTGCATCTGGGAACCAGCCTGTGGTGAAGATAGGCTACAGAGGCTGGGGATGTGCAAAGAGGGCTGTGGGGATGCTGGGGACTGGGAAGCTGGAATGGTATCAGGAGCACAGCCAGGCACACCAGAGCCCAAATTCTGCTACTAAATGCAGTAGGGTGTTACAGGAAAAAATGAAATGAAGACACAAAGCTAGCAGAACAACAGCTGCTAACAGGCCACAGAAATATCCAGACAACAGCTAAAAATAATCTCCAGATCGGGAAGTCACTGACATAACTCCCAGCAGGAGCTGTGGGGACAAACTGCTGCCTGTGTATGTGTGCAGAGAGAGCTCTGCTACGTGGCTGCCCTTGGCAGACCATTCTGGTCCCAGTGTCGTGAGCACTGTGTGCAACTGGGTCCTGTGGCTATAGCAGACTCTGCCAGGGGATGCAGGATTTATGGGGAAGATATATGCTATTTCCTCTATTCCTCCTATTCTATCTGCAGGCTTGGACCTGTGCTGCCTGGAGGGGGTGGGAGCTGCTGGCTCCATGCTAGGAATCCCAGGGCTGCTTCAGAACCAGTTTCTGCTTCTCAGGCAAGCAGAGATAGCACCTCATACCAATCAGACTGAGCCATGACCCTGTCTGGAGCAGAGAAACTGAAAACATCCAAAGATGCTCTCATCCACACTGTTCTCCTCTTCATGTCCCACAGGTCAGGCAGTAGCCAACCCAAGCCTCCTGGACACCAGGCTGTGACCATTTAGTTGCTCATTAAGAGTTACAAAACAACCTCCATTTGCTTCCTCCTAGCAAACCTATCAGCTCCCACAGGTAGTTATGTGGGTCACCCAGCCAGCCCAGGGGCCCTCTTAGGAAACACAGAAGTCTTCCAACCACATGGCTTTGAGCCCAGCTGCAAAAATGAATTTACCTGAAATGGCACAGGTTTTAAATCTTTGTGCAATCCCGAATCCAGCCTGAGCTGTAGTTACTGGAGCAAATGGAGCAAGCTCCCACTCTAGCTGCCAATGTGCTGCTGAAAACCTGAGATGCAGCACCTTGCTGAGAGCCAAGTGCATTTCCATAAAAGCATTTTTGTCACCAGAGTGACATGATAGACATCAATCAGGCTTTCAATAGCTACTTCAGTGCTAAGCACTAGAGGCAGGAAAAAACCTCACCCTGCTGTGTCCTTGGGGCTCTCCTGCTGGGATGGCTGAGCTCTGCCAAGGCCAGGCTCAGCCTCTCGTCTTTGATGAATGCCCAGGTCTCAGCGCAGCCTCCTTCCAGCAGGATCCTGCAGGCAGGCATCACACCAGCATCCCGCTCCCCACTGGCCACCTGCCCTGCCTTGTGCCAATTGTCTTCTCAGCAGCATTTCCCCCCTAAAGTAGATTTGTGTTCTGCCTTGAGGTTTTAATCTTCCTAGTATAATGGGTCAAGTTTCACAGGACAGTGATGGTTACTTCCAATCTTTTACAGGTAGCTCCAGAGTTAAATAGACAAATAAGAAATAGGGCTAGAGAGCTGTTATGAGAGCAGAATCATTTCACATGAAATGCTCTCATGGTTACTGGGAAAACAAGCCCGGCAGTAGCACAGCCCACTGCAGATCAGCCCAGAGAGCACGGATGGGGAAGGAGACGTGGTGGGTAAAGCAGCATGACTGATATGCAGAAACCAACTGCCTTTGCCAGCATCAGCATTAACAGCAAAAGAAGTCAGTGCTCCATCTCAGATTTCAGGTACTCTTAAAATAAGAATAACCTCATGGCTTTTACCTCTCTGCATCATTTTTTAAAATTAAATTTTCTTCCAGAAGCCTCCAAGCCCTTGGGACAAGCAAAATAAGTTTCCCTTTCCTCCTTTGAACTCCATCCAATGTCTTGCACTGGGGACTTAACAGATGTTGGCGGAGGTCCTTCCGGTGTGATCACAGTGGGAGTAGTAAATGTAAAAGACAAATATTCTGTATAGCTGAATGCCTTAACCTTGGGTGCTGGGGCATCTGGCAACTGCTGTTCACTTTATTTTTACTTCCTGCATTTGTCTCCAGTGGGAATGCAACATTGCTGCTGTCTTGGCCAGGGCAGGATCTGCCAGAGGCTGAGTAGCTGTCACCCCATCAGTCACTGCTGGGTCCCCAGCACATGCAGGGCAGGTACATCCTGCAGGGAACCCAGGAGCCCTGCAAGGCTGGGCAGGAGAAGTGGTCCTTCAGCTGTAACAATGCAGCCAGTGAGTCCTGGAGGTGCTTTGCAGTCAGAGCCTGATCCTGCCTCTGCTGTCATGAGTATAATCTGTCATCCAGATCCAGAGGAATGAGTATAGTGTCAGTGCCTGAGCAGGGCAGCTGGCAAACTCTTGAGAAAGGGCAAGGTTCAAATCATTATCACCGACTGGTCCTTGAACCCTGAGCTGCAACCCTGAGGGATATAAAATTGCATTTGCCTTGGGGGCCTGTTGTTTTCCTGGAGCTGGGGGTGCCCTTTGAGGAGACAGCAGTGCTGGCCTGCTCTCCCATGACTTCTACTCCCATACAGTGGCCAGGAATCACCAATGCAAACAGCAGCTTTATGTCTTACATAGACATCTTACTGGTGTTGAAAGGTACTTCATTAAACGTTTTATTAGAGTTACAAAGTTTGACCTGATGGTGGAGAAGCCGAAAATAAATTTGTGCTTTGTTTTGTTGTTTGTTTGGTTGCTTTTTTTTAAAAAAAAAGAAACCTCAAAAATTCTGAAGAGATTCGTCCTTTTCAGATGCAAGTCATTTGACACCTCTCCCCAAGAAAGCAAGCATTAAACCGTGATAATTGCTGGCTGAGAACAGACCTCAGTGATATCAGCTGACAGCTCTTACCAGCAAGCCAATACTGATTTAGGACAAACCTAAATACTGTTAATTATATTAAAAGATATTTAAATCTTCCCATAAAATGAAAAATATGAGAAGACACTTAATTTAGGAATAACCACAGGGAAGACTTCAGAACAGCCTTGTGGCAAGGGATGGGACACATAGCAGCTCAAGCAATAATGGTGTAAACAGACACCAGGAGTATAAACATGCTCATCTGAAAATCTGCAATTCAAGCATCACCTCAAACTCTGAGCAGGTACAACCAAAGTTTTTCAAGACCACAAAAATCAGTACCACTAAAAAAGAAAGAAGCACTGGAAAATTCTTTCAAGTTTATACAGAAATGCTGGTATGGATAAATCCATATTCTACATTACACCCAAACAGATATATTGAATTTCAAGGACACACAAAACAAAATAAAATCACCATATGAAGTAGACAAATTCTTCCACCCCCATTTGGCTAAATGCAGCAGAAAGTGAGTTGCTGAGATTTAATGCTGATCTCATAGTTATGGCTTACCATAATGCTTCAGGATTTTCCTTTAAGCCAGGTGACAAGCAAGACGAAAATATTTATGAGCTCTAAAAAAGAAAACGGAAACAGCAAAATGGAAGAAAAAATCCTGCATATGTTCCTGTTTCTAGAGAGTAAGTTTCAAGCAGCTGCGTTTGAACAGCCAGCCTGAAAGTGTTCTGTGTGTAAGCTGTCCATGAAGAAAGAGGGAAGACAATCACTGCCTAAGGCAGGCGTCTGGCTCAACATCCCCTCCCACATAGCAAAGTAAGTACATTACACACATGGGATACAGTAAACAACTCCACACCAGCGTTTGAGGGATTTTCCTGCCACAAGATGCAATTGGATCAGAAAACCCTGATTAATGTGAACTGATGTGTTTTGTGGAAACACACTGGTTCCAGCTAACTTCTGACAGACTACTGCTTGGCTGATGGCTAGCTTGTAACGAGGCTGCTGGTAAGGCAATGATCCCAGCACAGGGATAGCATCACAGACAACAAGTGGCTCACTTTGGGCTTCACTGTCTAAGGTCTGGCACAGGGGCTCCGTGTTGAGCAGACAGAAAACCCTGAAAATCCTGGCTGCTCTTGGAGGTTGCAGGTCATCTGCAATGTGGTGGCTGCTGCAGCTCTGCACATCCTCAGCTAACGCTCAGCATCCCAGCTCTGGGTAAGCAAGTCTCCACAGACAGATGATACTCGAATGGACTGCTTCATTTGTGGGAAAAAGAAAAAAAAAAATCAAGTGTATGAAATTAAAATACCTTAACTATTATCCAATAGGAAAGTTTTGTCTTTTCTTCCCCTGGGTCTTTTCAAAATACAGGACACTTCTTCTTATCAAGGAATAGCTTTTCTCTATTGTTTTTTCCCATGAAATATGTTTTGACCAAAGTCCTGATCAGATGACTGCTGCTTTCAGACAGGAATGCAGCAGACGGAAAAAACTTCATCAAGCATTTACAGGCAGAACTGGTACTGGTGGGATGGAGCTGATTCACTGGGATCAGACCTCACACGTTGAGAAGATGCTAGCAGTTCAGCTATAAATTACAGTGCTGAAGGAGGAACTGCTGGTAGAACTGCCTAACAGGGAGGTGCAGGTACAGCTGGTTGGTCTTCCCCAGCACCAACTGGGATCTTTTGATTATTAGCCAGTGAAATCAGGAAGAGGTTAGATTTCATCAGTATAATTTGGCTTGTGGACAGTCTTACAAAGGTTTGCTTTGCATCAGGAAATTTGTTTAGGGGAAATGGGTAGATCATCCTATTTTGGCAGTGTTGAAATTCCTGTATGTGCCCAGGTGCATGCACACTAGGTAACAGTGAAAAGAAAAGCATAACAGTAATACAGGTGAGACTGGTGAGATGCTTTGCTGCCTTGCTCTCTGTGAAACATTAATGTGAAGACACCTTCCTCTAGCAGCTTCTGCAGGACCATGGCCTGTCAAGGAGGGCAAGGACAGGATAGACAGAGTCTCTTGCCAGGGAGGTCTGGCTAATCAAGCTGAGCTGTGCTTGGAAAGGCAAAGTCCTGCTTTGAAAACTCTGCCAACCTAGTAGTGGGAGAGACTGAGAGAGGTGTCCCCGGGATGTTGGAGACAGAAGTTTTGGGTGGACAGTTTATCAACAATTATAACACTGACAAAGAAGTCGGTCCATGTGACCAAACCTGAACCTAATGCTGCTCAAAAGTACAGTTGCTTTCCCAACACAGAGGCCTGGTGGGCCACTCCCACTCAAGTGTTTTCATTTAGGTTTGCCCTTTGGAGAAGCTCACAGAGGAGCATTTGCACAAAGCACAGCCTTTACCTGGGGGTAAAAAAATCTCTGATATAAATCAAGAATGTTGATTCACCACGGATAAAGGAGTGCTAAATTGCTAGAGCCAAAAATCTGATGTCATGGAAAATACGCAGTTAGCAGCCCAGCAAAAAGATGAATCAAGGCACTACTGGAGACATAAAGCAATGATTTATCGGTACAGTCCTTGCCAACACAAGTCTTTTGCAAAGCCTATAAGCAAACAAATGCCTGAGTTCCTACTCAGTAACTGCTGAGTGTGCAGATCTCACAATACCCAGCAAACCACCTCTTTCAAGGACTCGTGCACAGTGGTTTCTGTGTGTCACAATGTCCATGGTTTGCCTGAATAAAGGCCCTAGTCTTGTAGCGGCTGGATTCAGATTTGGGTCCTCAAGCACACAGTTGTCAGGTATCATCAACTGAACTCCCTGATGTGTAATTTCAGATTATAAGGATGCTGCAAGTCAGGGCTTCAGAAAGTACCCCACTTCCAGATCTCAGCAGGAGACCAGAGCATGGCACTTTGCTGTCACAAGTTGTTCTCACTCTGCCAGACTGTGCAACAACTTCATAGTTTACTCTCAGCTAGGTAGATTATCACATTTGCTGTGATCCAGGTTGTGTCCATATACAAATTGAGGAGAAATAGGAGTGTAGTTCTTAATCAAAACAATACTGTTCTACTGCACTTCTCAAGCTCGGGCACTGCTAGAGGCAGTGCCACCTCCCAAAATAGACCTGAGCTGAGATAGCTTAATAACCAATCAGTTACTGACAGCAAAGAATTAGCATTTGTCCCAGTTTCACCTCACAGACAGGGCTCAACATGTTTAAAAGACTGCTTGGACATGTTGCATACAAAAGTATTGGCCAACACCTAACATCTGAAGTGTAATGCTTGAGAAATATAGAACTCCTAAGGGTATAGTCATTTGTGGGTGTGTGCTATTTCCTACTTGCTCCCTCTTCTGGCTTTCACCGGTGCCATGCTCTGTACTTGGGGCTTGCCCTACATTACTAAGAGTTGACTGTACACTTGAGTAATACTAGAAAGATGTACAACAGGAAAAAAAAAATTTCAATAGGCTTTAAGAAATCTACTAACAAATACCTTCATCAACATGTTGCCACTTAGAAGATGTATTTCATCTGGAGGAGGATTTCTCTTAAATGAGGAAAGAAAATACTTATTTTCATTAAAAATATCTCAATAGTTTGCCTCCTTTGTGAAAGACATTCATTAAACCTGCTGGTGCAGCTGTTTGCACTCTTCTAAAAACACTTTACTGAACTCCTCACAAGTTGACTGAGCATTGACTTTACATACACTTTTAATCCAACTATAACCTTGACTCTTGAAGTGACACTTTCTGAAACATCTTGCATCAACTGCCTCTGCAGAAAACCGCTGAGAACGTGTCACAGGAACAGAGGCACTCTATGAATTTTTCTTAGTGAAGTCATCCTTCCCACTAAGTTCCTCAAGACAATAAACCCCTTGATCCATGCATTGGCTCAGCCTAAAACCATTATACGTTATGTCTCATTATAAACCAAACTATATTTAAATAAACAGGGTTTGAAGAAAACCCGTGTATTGTCAGGAACAGGATAATTAGGAAAGATCTTCACAGATATTTAGCCACTAAATGGTCATGCCTTCACCATCCCAGGACATTGCCTTTAATTGCACTGGCTAGGATTGCAGGTAGCAATTGGCAGAGGTTATTGTGGTTTCTACTGCAGCAAGAGCTGCTGGTTCAGCCTGGTGCCCACCCTACCTCCCCTGCCTTCAGTGGAGAGGTAGTCATGGGAAAGGGGAGAGTACTGGGAATACTGGAATGGTTGTATGTGTCCTGGAGGACAGGAGAAGGGGCTGAGGGAGAAGAGAGGGGACCACTCAGCACAACAGGGAGGTTGCTCAGAGGAAGCAAATGGGCTACAGCTCACAAGAAAACTGCCTTGTCTTATCATCTAATCCACAGCACTGACCCTCATTGGCTTCCTATTTTATATTCTGGGAATATCAAGCACAAGACAATTTTTTTCTATACTTCTAGGTTTTCTATCTATGAATGTCTAGTACAGAAAACATTCATCAGAGGTCTCAATGGGAAGGACAGCTCAACAGAATACAAGTGAGACACACTCTTTTTCCCGCTGTAGGAAAAAGTCAAATAAATATGCTCCCCACCTTTAATGACTCTTGACAGCTGAATTACAAATGTCTTATTTTGGTTTGAAATTTGTCTTCTCCTACACTGTTTTAAACATTTCTGGCCCGTAGCAGCTCTTTTCATGGCATTTCATGGCACTACAATGCATGAACTGTCCATTCAAAACTGTCATCTTAACTAAATAGTGTGGTGTGGGGCAGGGTAAAACTTCCTTTAGAAACCTCCAGTTCATCAGTATCACAGCATGTCTGACAAGTTAACCAGCAATAGAGATACATTTTCATATTGATCCAGCTGTGAATTTTGGAAATGTAAGAGCATACTTGCTTGTGAAGAAACATCCCACCCTCTGTTCTGCCAGCTGACAGGAGCATCTGTGTTCTCCCCATCCAGTTCCCTGAAGAAAAAAAAATAAAAAATCACTGGATTTGCCACAAACCACCCTCTGCAGCTGTCTAAAGTCTTGGCACGATCCTTGGGAATCCATGGGCCAGGAAGCAGGGCAGCACACTGCAGATCTTATGGAACAGAAGGATTCTCACAGCTGCAATACAAGCAGATGCCTGCCAAGCTTAGGAGAGCAGTGCTGAGGCTAGCAGGAACCTCAGGAGATGATCTAAATGCAACCTCTTGGGCGAGGTGGGTCAAACACACTAACAGTCAGACAATTAGTTTAAAATTTAAGCAAGACAAGATTTATCCCTAGACCAAGCCCTGAACTTTGTTGAGGCAAGGGTTATAGAGTAAGCAGGTATGGAGCCCACCCAGTTTGGAGAGAGGGTGAAGGGATGCTGAGAGTGTAGTGACACTCAGCAGCGCTGCTGGAAGCAGACGGAGAACTGAAATCCCTTTAGGCAGCCCTGACCCCTACCCAGATCCTTATTTTTAACTGCACGTCTGTTGCTTATTCTTTGTGTTTGTAAGCTTGAAAATGTAACAGCTTTGGTGGCATGGAGTAAAGTTTTTTTGTATACAAAAGCTGAAAAGGTGCAAAATGTCAGAATAGTCTGTATTCCTGGAGACCAGAGTGCAGAAGCACTGCTCTGCTGCTGAAATAGAGGGGATTCAGTATCTGTAGGCAGAGCACGACCTGTGCTCAGAAGTGATCAATAACAGGAAAATTCAAGTTGCAATACTGTCAAACAGATGTGGTCCATCAGAAAGTAAAAAAATACCTGCATGATCTAACCAATTTTGATGTTAAGAGTAACCTGACAATTTAGACACGAATTTGTTGTGTCTTTTAAAAAGATGACAATAAATTTAGGTTTAAAAATTCCTATTTAGAGAAACTAAATTTAACTTTCTGTGCATAATTTTTTTTTTTTGGTTTATGTGTAAAAAAAACAAAACAGATTGGGGAGAGGCTTCTTTCTCCATCTGTACTTGCAGGAACAGAACTGTTAAGATCGGCTGGTTTTTATAGATGTCTTCTAAGCACATTATGGCAATTCTGAGTTTGCTTTTAGTTAAAACAGATTTTTATGTTGTTGATATTTGTCAGTCCAAATAATCTAACCAAATTAAATGAAATCTCTATTTTGGGCATGTAAATCCTGAAATAGTCAAGTACTTTTTCCTAAATACAATAAGGTTTATAATTTGAATTTATGCATCAAACAGAACTCTTAAATTTGCAGTGAAAGAACAAAAAATGCGGGTTATCAAAAAGAACATACATGAAATGACACCTGTGTGATAAGGCTGTTCCTAAGCCACTAGCAAAAGTTAAAAATTGGCAAAGGGTGTTCTGGAGTTCCCAAACACACAAATAAGGATCAATGATGCCATATACAGGTATACTACAAAACTGGATCAACAGGCGAGCATGGAACTGTTCACAGATTCATAGAATCATAGAATGGTTCTGGTTGGAAGAGACCTTCAGGATTAGAAAGTCCAACGATTCAGGTCACCACTAAACCACATCCCTCAGAACCACATCTATGTGTCTTTTAAATGCCTCGAGGGATGAGTCCACCACTGCCCTGGGCAGCCTGTTCCAGTGCTTTACAACCATTTCTGTGAAGAAATTTTCCCTAATATCCCAACTACATCTCCCCTGGTGCAACTTGAGGCCATTTACCTGTTGTCCTTTATCACTTGCTACATGGGATAACAGACTGATCCCCACCTCACTACAACTTCCTTTCACTTAGTTGTAGAAAGTGAGAAGGTATCCCCTGAGCTTTCTTTTTTTTTCCAGTCTAAACAGCCCC
>JANHFX010027949.1:15383-36562 GCA_027560015.1 Chloroceryle amazona
CTGGGAGCCCAGAGGACAACTGGTCTTACTATAAAATACTGAGGCAAAAAAGGCATTGAGTACCTCAGCCTTTTCCTTATCCTTGCTCACTGTATTTCCCCCCTTTATCCAACAGAGGATGGAGATTCTCCTTAGTCCTCCTTTTGCTGTTAATATATTAACGCTTCTTTATTAATGTTAACACTTCTTTATTGTCTTTTTTGTAAATAGCCAGACTAATTTCTTGCTGGGCTTCAGCCTTTCTGATTTTCTCCATGCATAGCCTCACAAATTCTTTGTAGTGAAGAATCTTGAGCGGCCTGTCTCGTCTTCCATAGGCCATAGGTTTTCTTATTCTTCCTGAGTTCCAGCCAAAGCTCTCTGTTCAGCCAGGTTGGTCGTCTTCCAGCCAGCTTGTCTTACAGATCCCTGGGAGAGCCTGCTTCTGCATTTTAAAGATTTCCCTCTTGAGGAATGTCCAGCCTTCCTGGATTCCTTTGCCCTTCAAGTCCACCTCTCAAAGGACTGTCAACTAGTATCCCAAACAAGTCAAAGTCTGAACTCCAGAAATTGAAGGTGGCAGTTCTACTGAGCCCCCTGTTTACTTCCCAAAGAATTGAAAATTCCATCATTCATGTTCACTATACCCAAGACAGACTCCAAACTTTACATCTTCCAGAAGTCCTTCTTTGTTCATGAAAACAGGTGCAGCAGGGAGCCTTCCCTAGTGGGTTCTCTCACCAGCTGCATGAGGAAATTCTCTTCCACACACTCCAAGAACCTCCTGGACTGTTTACTCTCTGTTTTATTTTATTTCTGGCAGACATCTTGTAAGCTGAAGTCCCCCACAAGAACAAGTTGTAGTGATTGTGAGACTTCTCCTAACTGTTTATAGAGTATTTCATCTGCTTCTTCATCCTGGCTGGGAGGTCTATAACAGACTCGAAGGCCTTGTTGGCCTTCTCCAGGATTCACACCCATTGACACTCAACCCTGTCATCACCATCACTATGCTCAAGACAATGCAACCATCCCCTAACATGCAGAGCCACTCCACCACCTCTCCTTCCTGGCCTATTCCTTCTGAAGAGTTTAGAAGCATCTAAGCAGAACTCCAGTTGCGTGAAACATCCCACCATGTTTCTGTAATGGCAACTGTATTATAGCTTTCTTGCTGCACAATGGCTTCCAGCCCCTCTGTTTGATGCACATGCCGTGTGCATTGGTACAGATGCACTTCAGCTGGGCTATTGTCGCCTTTTTTTGTGGAAGAAGGCCTAATTCTTACCTGACCGTTCCCAGGTGCTTTCTGTGATTTCTAACCCATCAATATCCCTTCTGTCTTTGCTATTACAAGACACTCTGTCTCCTATCTCCACAGGGATGGCAGAGTTAAGGAAGTTACTGTACCACAAACATTGGTGTGCTGCCCCAGACTTATCTCCAGCAAGCCTGATTTTCTCTCTTTCCCCCTTCAAACCTAGTTTAAAGCTCTTTAGATGAAAAAAGCAAGAACAGTGAGTAACAAATGATGCTTGATTCATTGGTGGTCCAGGAAAAATAATTCTACTACCTCTTTTCTTTTGTAATCTGTAATTTGCAAAGATACAAAAAATGAAACTAACAATTCCCTCTCCATTTCACCAGAAACAGTATAATCATCATTTAACTGCCTTTCCTGGGAAATAAAAGTTTATGTTGCTTGAGCCAAAAATCATGAAATTATCACTGTTGGCAGAAGTATCTCAGTTTCATCACTGTAAAAATGCCTTAGTGGAAAAAAGAACAGAATGACCTTACCATTTCGGTACACAGTGAAATGGGCAAGCTAGACACATCACCTACTCATTAGTAGAGGAGAATAGCTTTAATATAAATATTATTTATTACCGAAATTAATACTACTCACCCCTTTCTAAATGCTTTTGCTGAAAGTTTTCAGAGAAAATCCTTTGTTTGAGTTTCTTAGGTTCTGGAGAATACAGGGAGTGTGGGATGTTTGTCTTATCAAATATCCTTCAGAAGTTCATACACTTGGAAGCTTATGCTAGGAAGCATTGTATTTCCTGTTGCTTTACTTTTTTCTTATTCTGATTATAGGCGAACTGAAGATTCTGGAGATCAAAAGCAAGTGACTGAAATGAACAATATCTCATCAGCTCATGAATTCATACCCATCTATCTGCAATTCTTATTAACATTTACACTTCAGATATCAGTTATTTCTCACTCAAGTTGCAAAAGGACTTCAAAGAAACACTAACCTCGGAGCAAAAAAATGTCCATTAATGCATTTGGAGAAAAAGCAATTAACCTCTTTGAAATGCTGAAGAGCAGGAAATGTAATGTAGCTGTCTGTAACAGTTTTATGGAAGATATAAATTGTGTGCCATTTAATGACACAACTTAGCACTGGCATCGAGGTCATCTCCTGTGAAAAGACAAGAGTAAGGGAGATGGTCATTGGAGTAGTGAGTCCCAAGACCTCTGACAACCACCTTCAATGGACTTCCTTATATACAGAGGAATGCAATGCCATGTGCAAGTGTGATGGAAAGATGTCAAGATGAAGATGCAAAAAGTGGTGACACCAATATATAGTCCCACCAATGCATTCTAATACAGGAACTTAGTTTTTCTTCCTCCTATGGATATAGTAGTAGAGGTGATTCTTTATCATAGACATTGCAACAGAACCAGGTATATAAGCAGAAGCGCTACAGGCTCAGCTAACACAGAACACACGTTTTTCTCTGGGTAAATCATTTATCATTTCTCCAGCTTGTGATTGCTGATTTAGAGATTGTGCACACACACTATAGATATCTGATGTATATATGAAGTTGTATGAATTCTGGTAATAACTATAATAAAGCCACAATTACAATACTCCAAAGATAGATGTTTATTAAGTTGCTGAAAAGTACAAGTATTCCAGTAAGTTTGTCACATTTTAAATGTTAGCTAAAAAAACCTACAGAAGTTCCACAATCTAGTTGTTACTACTTCCCCACTATAATGAAAACTGTGTGAAAATGATACAAAGCCAAACCTTTAACAATCACCTGTGAATTTCAGAAAAGTAAGCATGTTGTAATTCTTATTACATTGTCCTTATTATTATTACATTGTCCTTACTAGTAGCTATGAGTTACTGTGCTGATTTGTGCATCAGTTCTGAAAGCAGTATGTTATAGCTGTGAAGACTATGTATTTGTCTTAAAATCTACTCTTTGGCTGTATAATCAGAATAGTATTAGCATGAGAATTGCATTATTAATGAAGACTAACTAATTAAACCCACAAATAAATATGTATACATTTTGCAAATAGGTTTAATCTGCTGAAGTCACTGCAACATTAAATGTCAAACTTTTTACTCTTAGAAGGGTTCTAATAGCCATCTGAGTGATACTTGTAGCCCCTCAGAGTACCTGATTAATTGGGAACAGAAGAATTCTGTGAAACCACGGGTGAGGAGTTACTATTTATTTCTAAACTCTCAGACAGTTTCCACAAACTAAGAGTATTAGAACAGCAATGCTAGCTTGGGACACTGTAGTTAAATCTATCACTGGTGTAGACATATATTAATCCTAGAGAAACAGTCGGAACAACAAATTTCACCAACATAAGCCATCAGCTGAAGACAGCAAGATGTACAACAGGTCTGTAAGCAGGACACTGGAGGCTGTATAAGCAGACAGCATGAGAACATACACTGCATTTGACAGACTATGGAGAGAGATGCAGATTTCAAGCTTGAACAGAAACAAACAAACAAAAATTTCTATTTAGCAGTAGTTCACCATTTTTGATTTAGGAGACAGAAGCCGAATAAACTCAGTGACATGTGAAAAGGTTGCTGCAGTCAGCAAGACCTATACAGATCTAAGAACCACTCCTCAAGAATTGCAGGGTGGAGGAATCACTGCAATAAACATCTTTTATCAGTGCCATTAGTTCTCAAATCCTTCTGGAATCAATGCAGACTGTCAGCAGCAGACACCTTTACCAAGGCAGGTATTGTAAACTATCCATGTTACGTTCATAGCTGGAGTGTGCCATTTACAAAACTTAACACCTCATGACTCAGTAAAA
This sequence comes from Chloroceryle amazona, assembly GCA_027560015.1. Taxonomy (NCBI): domain Eukaryota; kingdom Metazoa; phylum Chordata; class Aves; order Coraciiformes; family Cerylidae; genus Chloroceryle; species Chloroceryle amazona. The sequence goes on from JANHFX010027949.1 coordinate 19,464, forward strand.
AGTCCATGTCTCAGTCATATTACGCACAACTGATAATCTAAATATAAAGGAACATACTTGTTTGTGGCAACTCGCTCAAATGCAGTAAGATTAAACAAACAAATTACCCTGCAAATCTTCATGAATTTTACATTTTCCTCAATACATTCTCATGGAAATTATTTTTTTTTTTTTACTTTCCTTATTCAGCAGTGACCTTACCCACAAAGATGGCCAAGGACAGACATGAATCTCATGCTTCATGGAGCCCAGCCAGGAACAGAGGCCACATGGTAACATTCCCTTCACAGATGCAAAGGGACTTTTCCTAAGAGGGAAGTTTTCTTCATAGCTGGAAACTGAACAGACTCCTGGAACATTTCAAACACAACCCCCTCAATGGTAACTGCAAAAAAAGTTCCAACTGTTTAGATGTCTTTGTGAAGGAATGGCATTCACCTTCTTTGTAACCCTGTTCCTCAGTTTCTGCTTTATAGTCCCAAATTGTGCTTCATGAGGAAACAAAGACCAGTTGGGTGCATGCAGGTGCAGAATGAAGTCTCACAGGGAAAACACTTCTCAAAAGAGAGTATTTACTTCCAGTACTCATGTCTAATAATAAAACTGTACAGATTTTTAAATAGGATGAAATTAAGGTAAAATGAATTTCATCTTAGAGAATTCATACCTACACTTGAATAACCTAACCTAACCATAGCTCCAAAACCAGGTAGCTCTGTTTTCCTAGTGCTGGATCTAGCAATTAATGAATGCAAACGTCTCAGAAGATGACCTGTGCTTTTGCCAGATCCAGCACAGGGAACAGAAGGGAAGCAGATCACCTCTGCCAGGAGGAGTTCCCATATTAAATTAAGGTTATTTATTAACAAGATTCAAAAACTTAGTTGTTCCAAATATATTTACTATAAGAAACTGGGTGGTTCTCATATTGTTTTAAGACAGGGAAGTATGTAAATGTATAAAGACCCTGTGACAAGTGAATACATCTTTATCACATATTCTCATCATCAATGTCCCTGTTGGTCAAAAATGGTCCTAATATACTTCATACATAAAAGTGTCTGATATTTCCCTTTTCAATGTAAAAGAACATATTTCCTGATTGATATGTAATGAGGCAGGTCACTTATCTACAACAATGGTAACACAGGCATTTGAAAGAACAAAAAATTCTCATTATTTACTATGAATATATAAAAATTGAAATTAAATCAAATTGAGTAACTTGACTACATGATAGTTATGAAATAAGTTTGTATTTTATACACAGAGTATGTACACTGGTTCTGGAAATGCGAGGTTTATCCATGCAAATTCAATACAAAAACCTATTTACAAAAAATAGCAACAGTAGCAACAGTTTTTCCAAAGAAACATATGATGGAAGCTCCAGCAATAATGGAAGTCCTGAAAAACACTTAATACAGTATTTGATAAATAGACAATATTCAGAAGTGTGAAAGATACACTTTACAAGAGCATGAAATGCAAAATGAATTAAAATGCACTATCAAAGATGTTGCAAGTATATACACAATTTAAGCATATATTTTCAAATGATCACTCTCCAGCTGTTCCTCATAACTACTTCTGTCATGTCCTGCACACATTTACATACTGATCATTTGGTTACATTGCATTTTCTGAGTTTCATAATCACGTTACAAAATAAAATAACTGAACACCAACTGAATGATAATTGTAAAGCAATCACATTTTCCGTGTTCTACACATTACATAATAGAAAAAAGTATTCACATTATTCCCAATGTAATCCATCAAACAACCCTTTTTCAATACTTTCATATGCTCCTCATGGGAATCAAAGCCTTGCATTACATACTGGTGCAACAGACATGAACAGTTGCAGATACAAATTCCCACAGTTGCAGGAATGCTTAATGTTAACACATTGATACCATAAACAAAACTGTATTAACATTCGCATGTGAAAATCATCATCTTGCACATGCTCCAGAAAGCATATTAATACTGAACAAGGGGGGGTCCCATGACAGGAAACGCATGACCAAATCCTAAACAAATATATAAAAACTAGAAAGATTTCACTGGTTTCCTCGTATTTAAAAATGAAACAAAACTCATAAGTATCTTTGTGATTATTTCCAAATATTCTCAATTTCACAAGAATAAAAATATGGTAAAAAAAAAAAAGCTACGTTTGGCTTATTTCACACAATTTTGAAAGTGAGGAAATCCTCATTAGTTCCAAGAATTCATATGAAATGACTGATTTTATGTTGTAGCTCAGTTACAAAACTACTGAGGGAAATTCTGGTCTCATTGAAGTCACAAAATTGCAGAATCATTTAAGTTGAAAAAGACCTTTAAGATCATCAAGTTCAGCCATAAACCTAACACTGCCAAAGTGGAAAGCTTCCCAGCACAGTTAAATTTGCTATCAGTTTGAGCTATTATTCTCCTTTATTATTTGCTAAACTGCTGAAGTAGTCCTGGAAAGACTTTCTGGTCTTGTTTTAAGATTAGGATTCTAAAATTTGTACAGAAAAAAAAAGAAAACAATTAAAAATTATTCTTTGAAAATTTACTTGACTATAACATTTCTGAAATGAGAATTATTCATGTCATTTTTATAACTTGTATTCCTTCCATAGAAATTAATCTGGTAGTTTATAGTAATTTCACCTCCCTTTGCCTCCCATTTTAAAAAAGAAAAAAAAAAAAAAAGGTCAAAAGCAATGAGGGAATAAACACTGCCTATAACCACAATTTTAATATAACATGTTGTCAGAATTTTATGTGAAACACTTAAAAGAAAAATAGGGAAAAGTGGCATTTTATTCTGTAAGAAAGACAGGAACCAGAAGTGCTCCTTGTGAAGGGACAAGTTTAATCTAAAATTCACTTAATATGTTCCGGTTTAGCAGTCAAGATCAGCATGAAATTCCTTCACAGGGAGGAATTTTCTACTTTCATATTTATTTTATCAAAAATATCTGTGCCATAAAATTCCTGATTCAAAAATACTTTGCTTTTCCCTCCATTTGTAAATGAATTACATCTATTGCACAGAGTGTTGTATATGGAACAAGAAATAGTATTACTATTTTGATTCACTAACACGAGAGGATGACATTAATCTGTTAAGAATCATGGCGCAATTTTCAATCGGTGAAGATCTGTAGTTCCTAGAGGAAGCTTCCCGTGTGTCACTATAGTTAAATAATCACTAGTAGTTAAATACGGGTAAACATCTCCTGATCTATTGCTCTCAAGTAAAGTTCCTGTTGTCCTTAGTGTTTCTGTTCAGACTGTAAACGTCTGTTTAGAAGAATTCTGCCGCCTATGCAGCATGAAGGCGTTTCCTTCAGGAGCCGCACCACACAGTCCAGCCTCATTGTTACAAAGCCAGAGGGTAGCGCAGGTAGCACCAGCTAACCCCCCTCTCCTGGGTTTCAAATGGGCAATGTCCTCTACGCAATCAAGAGTGCTTTCTGCAGCACTGGAACAGAGCTATCCAAACTATATGGTCTTTGGGAAAACACATTTCTTGTTATCGTAACCTCTATGGAAAGCTCCGTGTACTTAAGGATCCTCCTTCCTCAGCACGAAGCAGTGACAACACATCTGTTTCTCTAAATCTAAAGGCTTTTCTTTGTGAAGTGATTTAACATGAAATCAAGTCAGTGCACTCCCTCCTTGGACAACTCTACTTTGTCATTCCCATTCCTGGTCTCAATGACTTTTTTTTTTCCCAATTCCAGAGTCACCCAGAAACAGGAAATATTACACCAGTTTTGTGTGTGTTGGGGGTGATGTTTTGTTTATTTACTTTTTTTTGCTTGTTTTCTACCTTTCATAATCAGGAAAAAGTGCTAGACCGTTGTCCTCTTCAATACTGAGAAGAGGCGGAAATTTGGTTTTAGCAAAAAGAGGTTAAATAAAAATTTTATTTTCTGTTTAAATCTGGCTACAGATTTTTGTTGAAGTCTGAGAAGGCTGTTGCTAAATGGTAAGATAGTTGACATGAAGTTTCCAGTGCAGTAAATAGGAGCAAGTAGCACGATAGTAGTCCTTGCTTGCAGTTTTACTGAGGTGACGTACCTTCCCATAGTATGAAAGCTGTGCTTCAAAATCTTATTACTGTGTATGGCATATCATAGAATTTTGATTAAATAAATAAATAAATCAGTGTAACAATCTACAGCTTCCTTTGGCTTACCAGAGATCACTATTTTTAGTGAAGAATTTGACACTAAAGCTTTGTTAGTGGCAAACAAGTTTAAATCATGTTTGCTATGGTCTGCGCTCAGGTGTTGCATAAATCAAGAAGATGAAATATTTCATATGGGGTATCACAGGGTGTCAGGTGTTGGAGATCTTCTGAGTCCAACCGCCCTGACAGAGCTGAAGTTGCATTGGCTTCAGTGAAGCTAGGATTTTATTCAGAAATTCTTATGATTCATGTCCTAGTTACTTGTTGTTTCAAATGTATTCCTTCCTATTTTATGATAATTTTAGTTCTTGGTTATATTTTGGAAAGCCGACGAATACAGGGGTATAGATAGCTTTCTGCAGCCCCAGCAGTACCCTAGCTAGCACACTGGATTAACAATATTATGTATTAGATATGAAGCATTTCTGAGATGCTATGTGGGAAAATCACCACACTTTACAACAATTATTTTAATGCCACTGCTTTAAGATCTCTCAATATCTGGGACATTATTGCTTAAATGAAAGATCACTCATGTGTGACATACTTCATCCAATGACATAAAAAATAGAAAAAAATACACAAGGTCAGAAGCCTTGTCAGTATGTTGATTCACTCCAATTTGCAGTTCATTATTGCAGTAACTTTATATAGCACTCACAATAACAAAAGCACCCTAGTTAACTCTTAAAATTTATGAGGAAAACTTAAAGCAGTTTCCTAAGGCTTTTAATGTTGATTCTTCTTCACATCCAAAGTGATGCGAGCATCTAAAACAGGATTTAGGCAGGACTCTGTTTTTAAACCATCAGCTATACCAAGTATTGAGTAATGACACTGCACGCAAAACAAAATAGGAAAATGGTATCTCAAACATACTAAATGTTGGGAGCAGAGATTCTGGAATCATAGTAGTTCAACAATCCCACCGGAGCAATTTCTTTAAAAAAAGAGAGCAAAGGCAGGAGGAAAGTGGCACACAGTAATGAACAATGTGAACAATGTGAACAAACAAAAATAAGATGATGCTGAAAATCAAATGAAAAGGGAGAAAGGGGATAGTAGACAAATTCTCACACAGGGAAGACAGCAAAAGTTTTTATGAGCCACTTTAAAATTAAAACTTCAAATTACGAGCTTATTAGCATCTTTTTTGTATTTGCTCCTAACAAAAAAAAAAAAAAAATCACAACAGAATCAGCAATTTTATCAAGCCTTTGAATTATTATTATTTCTAAAAGCAGCTAAAGAAAGAAAAGATTCATCCAGGCACAGTGGACCTTTTCTCAGATTGCTCCTAAGGATACATGAAGGCCTTAATCTTTGCAGTGATAAAAGGGAAGCCCTGGAAGAGTCATGATTATCCTTCCCCATAAGCATGAAGAAGGCCTAACAGTTTCCAATGAATGGCAAAGCAAGACTGTTTCTAACATGTTTGTGGGAAAGAACTCCAGTGTACTAAAAAATATACTATTTTAGCAGTTTTCAACTTCAGAGATATAGTTTCAAATTCAGTTTTCAAGTTACTTAGAAATAGTCATCTTAAAAAAAATGGTAAGCATCTGACATGCTCCATCAAGGGAATTATTAATGTTTACACTGTGATATAACTTAAGTTCAGTTCTAGAAGGAAAAACATTACTTTACGATTAGAAAACATATTCAAATGAAATAGCGTAGATCAGTTTAAGCCAGATAACCGAAAGTGACAACTTACAATTAGCAATTGTTGTTCTCAATACCATATGAAGGAATTGAAAGACAACAGCTTATTCTTTTTGAATGGTTGTTTTCTTCAAATGCAGCAGATAACAAGAATTTTGCTTAATAAATATTATGTTTTCATGTTACTCTTACCATGACTTTTCAGATACTGCCCTTAATGAAAGAGATTGAAGTTGTTAAAAGGAGTATTCCGTGAATGATTTAAAAAACAATTAGATGTGAAATATCATATTTCAAAGGTCAAAGCGATCCAGTTTCCTCAAACAACTATTTATGTAACATAAGATTTGTATCTGGGACTTTGCAAGTTTTACACCAGCCTTTCCATGAACTGTATTTTCTACTGTATAAACAACATTAAACTATTGGATGGATTCTGAAGTAATGTTTCTAGGGAAAAAAAAAAAAAAAGAAGTCTTGTTATCAGGAGAAGGTTCTTTTTCCTCTCAGCTACTGATTTTAAGAACTACAGTACATGAAGTAAGGAGTAAATGATAACTCTCCCTCATTCTTTTATAAATTATGTTAATGGAGTCTTGATCAATTGGAAAGAACAGGATCAAATCTTTTTACATGCTAGGCAAACATCCCTCAATCAAAATTAATTTAGCTTGAAATAAAAAATCTGTGACAGATAGAAATTATTTTTTTTTTAATTGAGCTACCTATTCATAAAGAACAAACTAAGCAAACATATTTATTACCAAAATTCTGAAATTATTTGCAACTTGTTTGGAGAAGAACTCAACTGCATATGCTTTCAAATGTACTCATAACATGACAAATTTGTGCAGAAGCAAAGAAATATATAAAATTCAGAAGTTAAAAAAAATAAAATACTACAGTGGAAAGTTTGTTTGTTTGTTTTTTTCACATTTATCCAGCAAAGTCTAACGTCTTGGCACAGTGAAATTTGTACAAGCTGATCTGTGTGCTATGCCACACTTGTGTAAGTTACACAATCCCGTAACTACTAAAAAGATAAACACTGATACTTCCCAACTGAATAATGGATATATCTGTTGTAAAAATGTAATGTGAGATCAGGAGCAATATTAGACAAAATCCTGAAAGTCACAGCGTAAACCTGAGATTTTGGCAGTTTTATCAAAATGTCCTAAATTACTCTGAACACATCACTAGTCCTCATGTGTACTCACATGTGTATTTGTCTCAAAGAAGAGTAGACAAATTTTTTCTTGTCCAACAATACATTAAATCAAAAGTGACTAGGTATTATCAAATTAAATATCATAAATAAAAAGTATTTACAGTATTTTCTAATTATTAGACAACAAAATAACCAATTAAATTGTGCAACAAACTTAAAATACCCAACATCAAAAATGTGAAGTATTACTTAACTCTTCACATGCTGATTTTACAAAAAACTATTAAAATATTTTAAAATTTCCATTTTATCTATTTTAAACAAAGAAATTTCAAAAATGTTTAAGACTGTTAAGAGTTATCAATTACACAGGCACTTCACATGTAAACAATCTACAGTACAACTGAAAAAAATATTTGGCACCAACCTAGAAGACTGGAAAAAAACCTTGATAAATTGTGTCCTTTTCCCATGGTATACTGTTTTATGTAATCACCATACACTCAGACTAAATACTGGCAACGTTAGAGGTGTGTAAGTTACGATCAGGAGTGCAAAAAATAAAGAACACAAATTGTCTTTCTGAAAGAATGAAAATGGATTGTAAGTGATAAGCCACTTGCACTTTTTTCCATTATACCACCACTATATTTTTGTCTTACTTTTACATCAGATGATTGACTTGAAAGATTAAAGTGAGGGAGGTATGTGCTTTATACTTCCAAAATAATTCAAACAACATTTTCAATGTAGGAAAATAAATCCAGCATTTAACTGTAACACCGTGAGATGCTAAATGGTAGCTTTTAACTTTAAGTGGAAAGAGAACTTTATGCTACCACAATCTCTTTATGCATCCAATGACAAAAGAAAAAAACAATAACTATGTTCTTTTAACTGTCAGATGACTCCAAGGTTTTCATGTACAACTCCAAAGTAAGGCTCTGTACATGGCCTGATGGCTTGGATGTTCCCAAGTGAAGAAGCTGAACTGCCTCAGGGCAAATCAACAGATCAAATGGCAAGTTGTCTAGGTTCCAAGAAGTCATGTCACATGGAGGAAAGCTGAGATACTTTCAATGCAGGCAATTCAAGGAGAGCTTGAACCGTGAGGCCAACCTTCACCAGACCCCTTTCCTCCAGAATGTGATGAGGCAAGCAAAGTCTCTCCTGCAAAATATAGCAGTACATGTATCAAGGTTCATTCATTTTTTAATCCAAGACCGGTAAAAGCCATGTTCTCTCAAGTCACACATACATCACTGTAAGACCTGCACAGAAAATGTCTTAATTTTTCACACGTGTGTGAAAAATTTCACACGTGCCTTAAATTTCACACGTGTTTCTTCACAGTAACAGAATGGTCAGAAACTAATATCTAAGATCTGTTTTACAAGTTAAACTATGACAACATCAGAAGATATATAAAAGACAGCTAATTTCATAAAGCCAAAGACTGATTCATTTCATAAGCAGAGCAAGAAAAATGAGCTGATGGGCACTACTAGCCCAGTGGCCTACTTCCCTTCTTTCCTGGTTTTGTACTTTTTTTTTTGTAGACTTACTTAGATAACTTTTCCCTTGGGAAAACTTGGAAGGGCTGATAGTCTGGGTCCTCATTAATGAACCATTCCCCAAGAAAGTCAACCTTCAGCACAAGTTCAGCAACTTTTCCTAGCTGCTAGCTGGTGTTACTTGTAATTGAGGAGGCAAATTTTCACTTCTCTAACTTCTGAAAGGCCTAGAGAGAAGCTGTGGCAAGGGCCGTTACATAGGCTTCTAGCACCATGAGCTACATTTCTTGTTCTGGTAAAAAGAGTCGATGGAATTTTTGTGTGTCTCACAATATGCAGAAAATTATTTGCTCTTTAGTATTCCCCCCCCCCCCATAAAGGTAAGTTAGAGGATGGCAACAGAAGCATTATTCATGGGCTGCAACTATGGCCATACTGAAAAAAAAAAATAGCAGATCAGTTAGACTACATATTTGTGTAATTGCAGGATTTTTCCCAGTCAGACACTGAAATTCATGCCAAAGAAAGCTGTTAAACTCAAGACTTTCCAATATTACAACATCACCCTCTCACATCAGTTCTCTTGTTTAGATGATATTTTATTTTTCAAGGAGGCCAATATTATTTTTACTAAAAGGAACTAACTAGAAACCCATAAATTAGTTTACTCAAGTTCATGCCACAGGACAGAAATGGGACTTATTTTCACATCTTCAGGTTGCCTAGTTAGTGTTATAATTACTATTGCTCCCTCAATTAAACCCCCTTAAAAATCCCAACTTCAGTATTTGCTGACATTTTCTGTGGTTATTAATAGCAAGGCAATAAATAAAGGAATTGGTATACCTGTGGAACTCCCAATTTTTTACAAGCGTCAAGAAAGTTTTCAACATTTCTTCGGCACTTTGCCATACTGAGTTTAGGCTGTAAAGACAGGATGTTATATCTTCATTATATACTTGTGATGATTGTGTATTTCTGATGCAAATTCAGTTACGGTTGCTAAAACATAAAATAAAGTCTACGAAGACTCAGTATATGAAAATAGCTCTTAAACTGAACTTGTGAGCTTTGTTTTAATGCTTCTTTCACAAAAACTGAGTGAGAAATGTAGTGAACTAATATGGTAAAAGTGATTCATTATGTTTTTAGTATTGAACTTCAAAAGCTTGTTTTCACATAAGATGCAATAGAAGCGAGATAAATGACTTACCACTGCTGGTGATGGTACATGAATGCTGGCAACAGAACGTGGCCTTATGTGATTGGCTAAGTGGCAAAGAACTACTCCATCCATCAATGCTGCTCCAATATCATCTGGCAGAATTACTTTTAATCTCGATTCAAGATTCTATTAAAAAGTCCATAACGGCATTACTTTCAACATTAGCTAATTCTAATAACTTTAAATCCAGGGTATTTAAAAGCACTCATTTTAAAAGGGACATTTTAATACTAAGGTAAAGTAAATGGAGTCAACTCACACTTAATTCTGAATACAAACATTCTTTTCTCTAATAATAACCTTACATTCCCTTTGCTTGTTTGCTTTTTTTTTTTAAATGACAAAATGACATATGCTGAGAGAGACATTCAGTCAACAATTACCATGATACACAGATCTAAAGGCTGTATGATGAACTTAATACTCAAAACAGGAGAGCACAGAATGTAAGGACAGAAGAGCTAGGCTGAATACCTCACTAGCTCTTAGTGTACAGAATCTGTGGGTTGAAATCACACACAGTTTTACTACAAGTAGGAGGAGAGAAAAAAAAAAAAGGGGGAGGGGGGATATAAAACACAACCACTTTGGGCATGGGTATTTCACTTATGCATATGACAGTTAAATAGCTGTGGGAAGGATGGCCAAAAATGGCATACACTGGCAATGCAAACTAGAGAAGGGAAGTGGGGAATGGTTTTTACCTAACACAGCAATAAGCCTTCACTGCTCAGGAAGTGAGCTAGATAAGACAAACAAGCTTCCTAGAAGTCACACCCCAAATTAGTACTGCCCTGTAAAGCAAAGCTGCTGTGATTCGCAGTTAACTGTAATTGTTTAAATATCTTGACAATGGAACTATACAGAAAACAACTTACTGGAATTCCAAAATTTAGATCCCATTTAGTATTGTATGACTTCTAGCAACTTTCTACACTTAAGAAAGCATTTGGTTATTCAGAAGACTATGACTACCTATCCTCAAATCTCAAGTCAAATGGCAAACTCAAGCAGACTTAGTCTCCCTAGGAAAACCTGAAACCTCAGAAATCTAAAAAGAAAGCAATAATACCATTTCACTTCATTTTTCAGCTAAAATACCCATTTAGTTCCTGGCTGGTAATTCAGTTGGACCAAAAATACTACCAGTGTAGTCCATTACATGGAAATCCTTACAAAAAAGTATCACTACAGATCCCCTTGTATAACTGTCATGATTTGTGGTCTTTTATTATAAAAGTTTAAATTGTGGTACAGAGCAAGCTAAATGCACTGCATGCATATAGTAAATAATGGTACATACATTGCGAAGCTGTCTTATTTGTTCCCTTTCTTCCCTTAAATGCTCCATTTTCCTCCTCATTGTAAATCCAGGATCCACAGCACCATAGTCCTGACGTGATGCACGGTTGAAAGCTATTAAACATTAGTGAAGTTAGTTTTTGGAATTCAGATTAAAAAAAATGCAATTACTAAAAATCTACCACCAAGGATAAAAATGTGGAAAAAAGCTGCAGAACTTTTCAGAATATATTTACATACCCTGAAGTAAAAAATGCTGTTTATGAAACTTATCTTTCAAATAAAATATGCAGATCACCATACTTAAGTGCAAATGGATAACTAGAAAATATGGAGACAGAATTGACTTCAATGTTCAAATATTTGCTTGAGATACACAACTCCATTTGCACTTTTCCTAGTATACCTTGCAATCTAGCTGTGAAAGTATTTTCATTTTCTTTTACTTTTTTTCCAAGTTTAAAGTCTTTATAAGACTAAAAAAGGGATGGAACTCCATGATATAACTTAAAATGACTTAAGATATATATACACACATATGCACATGTGTTAGGTGTGCATATGCAGTGACACAGCAATTACTTATCAAAGAACTAATTGAAAAATATGAAAGTCTTGTCTGCACAAGTTAAAGAATTACATTCACTCTACTATTCTTCATGATCAGAAAGCTTTCAAATGACAATTCTATTATTTTATAGAACACTGGTAAAGAACACTTCTGTAGCAATAGCACTGTATCATTAATTATTTTACTCCATGCTTTTGAGCAACAGGGAAAAAATATTAAAAAATCAACACACCTATAAAACTTTCTGTATTGTTCCTCGTAGTTTGGATTTTAGCAAGAGATCTAACAATCAAAAATACCAGATTTTACAGATACTATTGAAAGCACTGCTCTGATTTTATACATTATAAGAGTATGTAGTTTGTAATACAGTTGGACATTACCAATAATAGGTATCAAAGCATCCAAAACCACAAAGATTTTGACTTGTAACTAAGAAACAAAATGCCATTCACTTTCCTAGAACTGAGTGAAAGGGGTGCTGCTGTTTTACAGACATTATCTGGCAGTGGCTCCTGCGAAGCCTACTACTGCTCTGAGAAAAGAGGGGTTGAAAAACACTAACAAGCCTGTTTCCTCTTATGAAATCCAAGGATGTATGTAACTCCTAAGCCTCTAAATGATCACTGCCAGGGATGTCCTGGTACATACTAATTACCTAACTATCTCTGGCACAGAAGTTTCATTTAGCTGCTCACAAGTCTCAAGTGACTTTCTCAAGTGACTTAATGGCCCTGAAGAAGACATTTGCATGACCTACTCTACTAGTGGGCCTCACAGGCTAGTATTAAGGTCAAACTTTGTTACCATAAACACCAAATGAAAGTGAACTAAAGAGTTGAGATTGTTCTTTCTAATGAATTTGCACAAAGACTGTTCCCTTAAAACCAGAGAAAAAGGACTGCACAGAGGCCTTTCCAAACTATCTTTTACACTGTTGACATCCAACACTCACAGACACTAGCAAACAAAAGAACACTGTAACTGCAAAAACACCTTTTATTATTTCCAGCTAGATTTCAGAGGACTGAAAGTCTGCTTTAGACAATACAACTTTCTTATGAGGGTATGGCAGAATGTTGGAAGAGTCAGGGTGCAACAAAGCACTACACCATAAAACTCCTGGCAAAGCTCCACTCAAAGCATGCTTTCATAGGACGAATTACAAAAATCTACTTCTCTTGAAATTCTTCTGCTTCAGCCATCAGGTCTCAAGAACAATTGCATGCTGTTTCCCTGTTCCTTGACATTGACTAAATATGCACAAAGTCAGTCAGTGGGGAAAAAAATTAAAAATTAATTAAAAAAGGAATCACTGTGCAACTTCAGGAACTTTCAATTATTTGTTTGCCACAGCAGCTGTCTACATCTTTCCCAGTGCTATGCTTGTGGTAAGTACACTGAGTGGATTGCTCTACTGTGGCATCTCATCATTCTGATTCATGCATCTGGTATCCTTACCATCTATTCCAGCCTGGGAAATGAACATCTGTTCTATCATGCTATGTTAGTGAAGAGCAGCTTACCTGACCTTGGTTTGAGACCAAATGGTCCGTGAGTGTTACTATCTGTCCTTTCATAATCCTGTTAAAAGAGATAAAGTCAATTTTCTTCTCTTCATTAAAAAGAATTTTTGTTCCCATCAAGATAGTACTTAAATTACCCTTGCCTAAGAAAAGCGAGTCCTCCTTAACCGTAATGCACTCTTTTGAAGGGGATAGTATAAATGACAGTAATCTCACTACATGCAGATAAAATTATGATACTGAGTTATAAAAGCAGCAGCAAATTACCTAAAATCTACTCTAAACCATTTCAAACTACTGTAAATGATTCTGTGAACAGAGTTCTAAGGCAGCTGTAAGCAAATGCAAATATCCTCCCGATGCTGAAGATCGAAATATGTCTTCAGAAATGTTTACTTTCAATTATGAAGATCAGGTTTTTCCTCCTTTCACCATCTAAAAACAGAGATGCACTCAGTAATTTGCTATGTACATGAGAGATCCTTATTTTAATTTATTTCACTCTATTTGGGAGATGTCTTCATTCTGCTCCCTCAGGTTCCTTGTTGACAGGAGGTGGAAAATTTAATAATCTTTGGTATGCTTTAGTCAGAGCTCAGTAGGGTAGTGTAACCACAGTAAGACTATATGCACATTCCTTAAAAAGGAAGGCAACCAGTTAATGAAGCTGCAAGGCTGAACCACAAAGGTGAGAGGCAGAATAATAAAGGATGAAACTCCCTTAGAAGCATCAGTACCTTTGAGTTCCCTGTGATATACAAAATATTAAACCACAAGTTTTACTTAAAATTCTCTCGATGGCTAGTGCATAGGGGACACCTACAAAATACAGCAAATTTTATTTTTATTAGCTATTATCATTAGGAAAGATTGAGAGAAAGCAATGTGCATTTCTACACATCACTCAAAAAGAAGAAATCTTCAGAGAGATCATAGTTGCAAAGGCAAAATAAGTTGTAATATCTGTCTCTAGTTTCTATCTGATTTTGAAGTTTTATCATGAAGAAATATTTTCAATTGCAGTTTCAAAGGAAACTAACAGCTTTATATCTGCATGGAAAACATGGTGACAAGTAAGGAGCAAGTAAAAGGAATGTCTGATGGATGAAAAACAGAACCACAAACTTGTACCTCAGACGACACAGGAGACTGTGGGGACACATTAGTATGATCACTGTCTTGCTAAAAGAAATGAAAGAGATGAAATTATAAAAATTAAAATCATGTTTTAACAAGAAACATGAAATTATGAACTACTTAATACATGAGATATGCAAGATTTGGCAAGTATGTGACAAGCTGGCATCAACTGAATTTAAAAACATGGATACACTGTCAAGGAAACTGTTCACTGTTTATGTCAAATGCTACTTTTGCATTACTTTCACTTGATAGGTGAATTAACTTTCCTATTACTGAAACAAGTAAATGTCCTACTTTTCCCCAGTACACATTCTTGATGACTTTTTTTCAAGTAAAGGAGTATAATACTTATTCCTGCTATGGCTTTGGAATGTAAAGTTTGTGTAGACTCTAGTCAATGTTTTCCTGCTCTGTGACTGTGGCCTGTAGGTGTTCATGAAAGACAAATGAGTAAAACATTTTCTTAAATATTTTCATAGTTACTATATCTCACCTCATCATTTTCATTTCCACTTGAACTCTTTCTGGAAGACTTATACTGCAAAACACACACAATTATTACTTTAAAATGGAAGTATGGTTTTCATTTGAACTAAATGGCTTGGTATCACTCAGATGTTACTTATTACTGGTGAAGCTGCTGAGAACAAAAAAAAAATTACAGAACCAAAGGAGCAAAAAAGAAACAAAACAGAAAAGGAACATCTAGTTCCTAGGCTAGTAAAGATCTTCATTATGTTGATGAGAGCATTGCAGAACTAAATACCTGTATAACGTGAACTCTGTATGTGACAGTTGATCCAAGTGAAAAGATCTTAACTGCTACTCTGAAGCATTACTTGTTAGAAAAAAATAATGCAACCTGGGAATGTTACTTTTACAATAGGTTATGTAACTTTAAGATTGGCTACACTTTGACAGATTGACTTGACATTGTAAAGAAATAAATTAAAAAAAAATAAATGAAGATTTACTTTACAACTTCAAAGTCTCATCACATACATTTATCTATTTTAGACTAGCACTTTTTCCACAAGTCTGCCTGATTTCCTGTGCACTGTCTTCATCACTGTCCCACTTCCTGATTATCCTAAAAGTGTAGGAAATGGAAGGAGGGATTGGAGGAAGAAATTTACAAAAGTAGAATTAAAGAAATTACAGAACTGTCTGCAAAGAGGGGGGAAGGGAAGGGGAAGGGGAAGGGGAAGGGGAAGGGGAAGGGGAAGGGGAAGGGGAAGGGGAAGGACCTCTGCAGCTAGAATTAAAAAGATTCATCACCACAAAACTGATAGGTGTGTTGTGTGTCACAACAGCCATCCGACCCACCTTTCTGGTATAATACATAAACACAGGATACATTAAGAGACTAACTTTGTAACTGGAAGGAAGGTCTTCCTTCAAAGACCTGATCTTTAGAACTACTCACATAGGTTTTGGTTAGAATTTCTTGAAGAAACCAGCAACTATGTTCTTTAAAATTAACAACCAAACTTACATAGCTTTGTTATAGAAAGTTATATTTATTAGTTATGCATAGAAGGTGCTTGTCTTCTTCAAAGTTATATTTGAGAAATGTTGCACTGTAAAACTGAACAGCTTTACAGAGTTGAATTTTCAGCTGCTTTTGAACACGTAGCTGAACAATGCTTACAACAACGTTGAAGGACATCTCTGTTGAAAATGGAAGTCCAGGACAAACAACTTTTGTTAGCTATCCTACTGCCATTCCATTTTCTGTACAAATTAAACATGTCTTTAAAAGAGTGACTGAATGAAGTGTCAGTTGCTGGTTTGCTGGATTCTTTGTTGTTTTTTGGGGAAGGCGTGGGGGGTGTGGTTCCAGTTTGTTTGTTTTAAGGTGTTTGGTGAAAGTTCCGTGGACTTTGTTTTGGTTGTTGTTTTGCTTTATTAAACTATGCAGAGTGCAGGAAATTCTGTCATCACATAAGAGAACTATTACATATACCCATGACTGGATATTTCATTTCTTGGGTTTATTTTCTGTATGTTTGCAGTACAAATGAATATATTACTTTTGCAGCTAATAAAGCAAAGCCTAATTTTCTATGTGCTGCAGACCTCTGTTGCTGTCTTCTATTTAATCAGGCCTTTGGCCAGTTCTGTGATCATGTTTTTCCACTATAATTAACCATATCAAAGCTAGTGTGTAGTAATTCTTTTCCATTGTGGATACACTAACAAGAATTTCAGCTTGGATGTTGCTAGGATTTAAAACAAGTACAAACTATTCCAGGAAAAAAAAAAATTGTTCATAATAAGATTTTTTTACATATTTAGTACAACAAATATTTTAGGTTCCAGAAAAACTTATGCAATGCCACAAGAAAAGGAGTTGTGATTATCACAGGCATTTTTGTACCCTTCTGCTGCACAGTACAATTGTACAATAAAAATATATAATATGTATAATAAAGATGCTCTATAAATACTTCTGGATGCTGATACAAGTAAATTTTTGCTTTTCTAATGATGCCCATTGCAGCAATTTGGCATGTATTAAGACATTCATGTTTGGCAGTACAAATATGATTATTCAGTGAGATTTTCTGCCAAGAAAACACGGACACAATACAAATTGTATTTTCACTGTTTTCTCACAACAGCAGGGATACCTATCTCTTTTTTTCAGTTCACCATGAAGACAGACTTTGTTTCACTTGCTTATTGCCTTGTTTTTGCAAATGGAATATACCAGTGACACTGATTTTTTGTTATGGGTATCATCTGCTTAATTCACTTTTGACACGTCTATAGCTGTATGTT
>JANHFX010027949.1:36662-68811 GCA_027560015.1 Chloroceryle amazona
TTTGTGTATCTGCTTCCATCATAGAGATGAAAACTTAAAATTCTATTAACATTTAAAGATATCCTTTGAAGTTATGATGAATCACTAATACAGGTCTTCTGTATAAACAGCACAGCTGTTTAATGAGTCAAATAACTGAATTCTGATTTACTCAGAAGTTCCTTCCCTTCCCCTCAAATACTGCAGGGTGAAATAATAGGGATGAAAACTGTGGAAAGAGGATAAAACTCCATCAACTCTTCAGGAAACAAAAGAGTTTCTATAATCATAGGAATGCACCTGAGCTGTATGGTATGCTCTGTTTCTCCTAGAATTTAATTTATTTGAAGTTCCCTAGCACTTGATAAAGATATTTGATGGTAAAGACCAAATAAATTAATTTTAAATCAACAAAGCACTAATCAGAATTCTCCTATTTATCTACAATACCCCAAATCAAATTTGATCTAATGCTGCTGTAAGCAGCAATAAGCAGACACTGACATCTGGTGACTAATGGTACACACTACAGCAGCAAAGTAATACAGACAAAATTTCCTCTCTGCTAACTAATGCAGTGAGAACCAAAATGCATAAATCATTCTTATAATCATGTTGAACATTTTATTTGCACTACAACAACAAAAAATCCATCGGAATGGAGGGGGAAGGACCAACAACTGAAGTTGAGGTTCTGGCTTTCCCAGAAGACACCTGTAAATTATTCTCTTTTATCTAAAGAATAACCAAAGTCTTCCCATCAATCTTTTCCTCCTGATTTTCCTGCACTCTCACATTACCATAAATGAACACATATATATATAAACTCAAAAAAGCCAAATAAAAAACTATAAATTACATGCAAAATTAAAAGTTCGACAACCTTTGAGATTTTCTTACCTCTGCTTAGTTATATAGTTTTTTCAATTCTCATATAAAATCACCCACCCATGCTCCTCCCCATTACCTTGAAATACTCTTTTCTAATCTGTTTACTTCTTCTTCTTTCTTCATTCTGCCAAATCACTGGCTGTGTTTCCGGCCAGTGCTGCTCATCCACTGAATCCTTCTGGTTTTCCAGAGGCTACAAGGTTCAGAAATATTTTTATATAAAAGGTAAATACACCTCATGAGCATTAACACAAATTATTATGAACTGTAATTATGAATTGTTTGCCTCTCAGAACTAGCTTTTTAACATGAAAGTGCTATCAGTCTTAATGGTAATTCTGGTAGAAATCAAATAGTTCCTTACAAATCCTAACACCTATTTCATAGAGAAAAAGAAACTATGAAATAATTCTTAAGAAAATAACACCCTTTCCTGCATTGAGCGTAATTTTTGCCAGTATGTTAGGAAGCCATCTCAGGCTGCCATAAATAATTCCAAAAAAGCAGAAGTTTGGTCAGCCACCAGCATAGCAAAATTCTCAATCTGAATAGTCACTGCACAGGAAAAGGATAGCTAAAAGACAACAATTTAAGTATTTGTCTGCTATTCCTATCTAAGGGATTATACACAACAGCTAGCTATAAAAAAATATTTAAAAATACTGTATTATACAACATATTCTGAAGAGACAGCTAAAGTACATTTATTCTTAAAATAACAATGAATATGTGTGAATACATCTATGAAATCTGAAAGCAGGCAATCTGAAGATTGTTTCACAAGACTAATATTACATTTCCAACTATTTCTTCGCATTAGAATATCAGGCCATTTAAAGCAACTCTAAATACCTGATGGATTCAAATCTAAAATATTCAAAGGTTTCCTCTGCAGTTTTTTTTTTTTTAAACGTATCATGCAAGTTTCTCAGTGAGGTATGGGGAAAGAAAGGCCTACACAAATTAAACCATTTAGAAATTAAAAAAAAAAAAACAAAACAGAAAATAAAATTATATGTAAAATAGAAATACTAAAACCAAGTAAGTAAAACTTATGTCTCACTACTTTTGAGATCTTAAGCTATATGCTCTTAAAACAAAAGGCCTTTATAATTTAACATACAATTCAAATTATCTTGAAGCATCAGTTCTTCAAAGATTTTATATTTTCCACCACAATTACATACATACAATAACTATGTGTTTAAGCAAATATATGAAAGTATAACAGTTTTGTGACAGAAATACAAAACCAAAAATCATTCAAATACAATGCTACTACATTTATATTTGAGCATTTACCTGCCAGCTGTATGGGGACACTGGAGAATTCCCTTCATCTGTTGATACACTAAAAATAAAGATGAAAAGCAGTATGAATTTTACTACTTTTCTGTGTATTTTAAAACCAAATTACTTTAAAATATCAAAGAAGTGAACACTTAAAAAGCAGCTTCTCTGCAGCACTACAGTATTTTTTGGCTAGCTGTATAAGGATGTCACAATGTGCATAAGTATGACCACTTGATTAAAATCTCCTTTGCCATATGCTGGCAATAGACCTTCCACACTACAGTACTTTATTCAGATAAAGATTTTTCTTAAGCATGTTGATCTTGAGAGATTACTAATGCATCCTCACTGCTTTGTTTCTCAAAACAACCAATGAAACATTTTCTTCAAAGCTGACAAACTTATCTATTCGTAAACTTTTGGGAGACTCACATACTTCATACCAGTAGGGAAGGGAAAAATATTTTAAGATGGGACAGTAAACTGCAAAAATCTCAAGAAATGCACTCTGGGTCATGGGCTGCCTGAGATTATTAAGCGACTAGCTCTTGAAAAACCACAGATAGCAATGAGAGAGAAAATACCCCAAAAAAGATATATCACATCAATCACTGCATATATATATCACTGCATCCCTTTTCTATTTGAGTCAACACTTTTCCTGATGTGAGTACCTGTACTGTATAGAGCTGCCACCAGCCCCAGCGCTCTCTAGCAATAACCAAGAGCAGTTATGGCTTTTGTCTCCAAGATTTACAGCCAAACTAGTGCCTGGACACAAGCAGATACAGATTATTTTGAAGATACGTATTTTAGAAAATTATGGAGCTGGCAAAAATTGCAAAAGCCATTGTTTAAATGGAGTTCTCATTAGGAGGCTGCCAGTAAGTTCTCCCTCTTTAGCTTAAACATGAAAACAGATTATTTCTTGACCAAATTGATTGAAAGAACTATTCTAGAATTCTTTAAGGGAGGGAGGGCTGAAAAATTGCTAAATTCTCTCTCACTCATATAGTCAGATATAGGAAGCTGTCATTTCCCAATTTTTCTAAAGACAGGGTCTGGATATTTTTGTTTGGTTTTTGATTTCTTTATCTTGTTGTGTTGTTTGTTTTTTAAATTCAAAGAAAAAGCATGAAAGTATAGCTCGTAAAGACAATGGATTCTTCATCAGCCATCCTCGACAAATAGTAAACGTTTTGCAGACTCCCACTAACGTTTTTCTAACAGCTCTTATGAGCACAAAAGGACTGCCAGGGTGGAAAATTTAGATGCCTAAGCAGAGCTAAAGTGCCATTTTTATGTAACACAGGACCTAACACATCTGCACAGTGTTGCTACCTATGCAAGACATGACCTTCCAGACTGGAACTGGATGTCCAAAACATCACTGAATGCCTATCTTTAGGCATCTGAATTGCTGTCAAAAACAAATTAGTATCTGGATGACTTCAATTTCCCTAAAGGTTTGAAACAATTTTATTGTTTCTTTTTCTAAGTCTGAAAGAAACTTAAGAACAGATTCTTTGTGTAGCTTCTATTTTATCTTGAGCTAAAAACATCATGACAGAAGATGGCAGTAGTGACACAGAATAAATATAAAAATTAATAAAATATTGAAATCTGTGATACATTAAAGTATATCAATACCATTTTTCAGATTCCATTGGCTGCTTCAGCCTGTTCCTTGCACTTACTGAAACTGAATGATTAAGAAGCCTAGAAAGAAAGAAACACAACAAATTTCTTCAACAGCTTTGTAGTTAAACATTTTCCTTAGAATGTTACTTTGACTGCATAACATTTCCTGTAAATAAGAAGTTTTGAATATTAAGATGACATTTTCCATAATATTATATGTATGACCAGATATGAAATCCAAGCCCAATCCTGCTTCCATTTAAATCAGCAATATTTTCTAGCTCTTGGAATATTTCAAGTTCTGAATTTTAATAAGTAAAACGTGGTAATTCATACCAAAAAGAAATCTCCTCTCTTGTCCCTATTTTTTTTTTGACTGATCTCACACCTGTGTAAAGTTCTGCTGCCCTCAACACAGAAGGCCCCACTGTTCATTAAAATTAGAAGACAGAAGATAGTGAACCTAAAGCAGACAAGAAATGATATATAGATTGAGCACAAGTCAGTCAGTAGAACAAAGTAAGAAGGTAGCGGAGTAAGAAACACTGCAAGTGCAAAGGAAATTTAAGGAAAAATAAGAGGTGGAAAATGAAGAAACACAGTCTAAGAACAAAATGAAAAGTCTAATGCAGAAATGAACTAATGGAAACTCCATTTTTTTAAACAGTAATCCGTCAAAAAACCCTGAAGTTATAGAGATTCATAAATGTTTTTTTATTCTGGAACACATACCACCCATGCACACACAGGAAGAAGATATGAGCTATTATGGATGTTGAAAGTGTTAAAAATAACAAAACAATCAGTAATGCTTAAATGTTTTCAAGTAAATGTCATGTTAAATGGCAACTAGAATTAATAATTCTGAATTCTTGGAGTCATTAGTACACTTCTGCACTGACAGTATATTTATGTTGAATTATATACAGAACTAGACTGCATTAAGAATCAGAATATAGAAAACCACCAGATACTCAATGGAAGAAAGCAGCTTTTTATATTTCATTATTATTACATAGGGCAGTAGAACTGTTAACTACAAATGATTGATGATTTTTCAATCACACTTATCTGACGCGGTAATTTTGAGCTCACTAATCTTGTTTGTAGTTTAAACCTCTCACTGTGTGAGCCTTGTTTTAATGGAATTATGACAAGTTAAGCCTGTAAACCAACAGTCTGCACCATCTGCTTCCTGTATTTTGTCTTCAGGAACTTAATTTTGAGGGTACATTCCAGAACTAAATTATAGTATATCTTGAAAAAAGTGTTAAAAAAAAAATAATTCAATATTCAGAGCATAGGCTATCAAACCATATTAAACACACTATTTTAAAATAACTTATTTTTAGAGATAATTTCTATTTAAATTAGCCTTGTGAGAAATTTGCAACAAGCTGTGCTCATTAGAATAGAATGAGCTTTAAAATAAAAAATAAAATTAAAAAAAATTGAGTCACCTAAACATGTTAATGCAACACTTGCACAAAAAGTGACATTATCAGTGTAAATTCAATAATGTTATGTAAGATAGGTCACTTCCTTTCTAAACTCACTATATGATATGTAAAGAAAAACTATTCAAGCTAATTCAAACATATATGCATATGCACTTTTCCACTACACCGTTTCTAAAAAATATTTATATAATTATACTTTGCTTATAATAAAATCAAACATTATTTTTATACTTTGCAAAACAAAAACAAACACAGAAATTTCTGAAACTTCCTGTTTAAAATCTGGAGAATATTGATGGGGAAGTTCAGTATCTGTCAGATTAGCAGTTATTAGCAGTAACTAGTCCAGTCAAAGAAATGTGAATTTCCTGTGGAATAAGGAACTGGAAAGTTTTTAGTTAAAGAAACTGGTGAAGAAAATGAATCTGAATTTACAAAGTTGCAGATTAGGGAATTCATGGCAAAATAATGTGGTTAGCTAGAAGAAGGGGGGGGCGGGAAATAAAAATCACTGTAGTTTCTGTTAAGAACTGTCTCCCAGGAAATACAAAAACTGACTATGAAAGTACAGGTAGAGCTCATATTCAGAAGTCATGCTCTTTTACGGGTGGTGTTAATGGTGTGACGACTTCAGCAACTGTTTTCATTCAATCATTAAACCCAAACTGTGGGTTGTTTTTTTTTTAATTAGACAGATCAATTATCAGGCCAATTATTGGCGATCATACTGAATAGCTAAATAAGAATTTGCCTAAGACATTCATGTTGGTACTGCTTTTAATTTCCTACTTACAGTTCCTACTAACTACACAAAGTGTTGTTACAGAGGTAGCATATAACCTATTACCTTTAAAGGATTCTAAATCTTATACAAACTTTGAACTGTTAATTCCTCAACAGCACATAAACAATGCCATATTTATATATGTTAAACTCAAAAAAACAGTATCATGACTCATTTTTCTAGTTTTACATCATATAACATCTACTTGACCTAGGAAATTATTCTAGGTTTGGACTCATTTTAAATGTTCTTTGAAGAATTGCCTAATTAAATGTTTATCTTAAATAGTATCTCATCTTGAAGAACAATAAATTAATTGAAATCTATTTTAAATAACAAAATAACTTTAGGCTAATTTAGCCAATCCCTTTATTCTGTTTTTGTTCAAGAAATGGACAAAATTGTTTATTTTGTCCACATTTTAAACTTTGGAAATCTGAAGCTCTACAAACACTTTATACCTTGATGCACGTCCTGCCGCCCTTGTCCTCTGGAAGAGTTTTTCACTGAATGAAGTTCTATAGCTTAATGGCCTTCGTCTGTATTCAGATTTCATGTACACCAAAGCCAAAGACGACAGAAGGAAGCAGGATAGGTTGATGGGAGAGGACAGGGAAGTCATTAGCAAAGCAAGCAAAAAGAAAGAAGACTGCATAATTGCTTTATTAAAAAAGTCCACACTTAACAAGCATGAATACTATCAGTAAGCGATTATTTCATGATGCTCACTTTTCTGAGGAGTCTCTTAAATGAGATTGAACATATTTTCCACAAACACAGAATATTTTCCACAAACACAGAAATATCGTCACTAAACTTCTAAATATTATTCTTCTTGCTGTTGATGGTGAGAAATAAACTCACGAAACTACAGATCCAAAATCAAGGCTAGATTTTCTATCAGAAGTGATTTTCCCCTCATGTACTTAAAGATACGTATGTCAGCTTTAAACTAGAAAAGCAAAGCTAAGTAGTAAAACTTATAGACTAATAAGATTGCATACATCTGAGCAATTTAAGAGCAAAGTAGAACCATTAGCAAGATCACTGCATTAAGATTCAAAACATGATGAATAAAATTTAAGTTGCAGTACTTCAGAAGAGGAGTGGCTTGGTATTTCAAATGATGTGATAACCAAGAAATATTAAAACTAATCAAACAAGACCCACACGCATCATAAATAACCATCATATAAAAAACTAATATAAGAAAATCACACTTATTGTCTCTTTATTAATAAGTAATATAAAAACAAGACTAAAAATGTTAATTTTTCTACAATACTTTTATCAATAAGTGTATTAGCATTATGATTTTATTCTTATTTTTCCCTTCACAATGTGAACAACAAATTCTTAAATAGAAGAAAAACCACAAACACATACTACTGCTATTGTATTTAACTAATATAAAAAACACTGTTGAATTTTTAAAGCTCTGCAATTCATAGCATTAAGATACTAATTTGTCAAACAACTTCAAGTGTATTTCAGCTATGGTAAAAGAAAACCAGCAGTGCAGAATCTCATACAAAAAATACTATTTAAGCTGGTGTTAAGTTAAATCCATTACTGTGGAATGATGAATGACAGTAATGAACTGTTTTAGTTAACAAACCACTATTAACTACAACTTTTACCTCTTAGGAAAGAGTTTATTCTTGCCATAGTGCCTCACTGTTTGTTTGTCTGCTTAGTAAAGGAACCAGAGAGAACAATTCCTACCCTAGCCTGTCTACATCCTATGCAACTCCCAGTATTCCCTCCTGCTCTTCCTTTTACAGTTCTTACCCTTGTTCTCTTATGCTGCTTTAACCTATTGCTTGCTCTACAGCTCTTCCAATTAATCCCTCTATTGTGACACCAGACATGAAGTGGCAGTTCTCACAGATAACAAGTTAACCATGAGTCAGCAATGTGCCCTTGTGGTCAAGAAGGCCAATAGTTTCTTGGGGTCCATTAAGAAGAGGAGGGTGAACCGACAGTTGAGGGAGATTCTCAGTTCAAAAGAGATGAGGAATAACTGGAGAGATTCTAGTAGAAAGCTATGAAGATGACTGGGGTCTGGAGCATCTCTCTTATAAGGAAAGACTGAGAGACCGAGGGCTGTTTAGCTTGGAGAAGACTGAGAGGGTTTCTTACCAATCCTTATCTAAAGGACAGGCATCAAGAGGATGGGGCCTGACTCTTTTCAGTGGAGCCTGAAGACAAGACAAGGGACAACAGACAAAAACTGAAACAAAGGAAGTTCCATCTGAACATAAGGAAAAACTTCTTTCCTGTGAGGGTGATGGAGTCCTTGAACAGACTGCCCAGAGGTTGTGGAGTCTTCTTCTCTGGAGATACCCAAAACCCACCTGGACACGATACTGTACAACCTGCTCTAGGTGAACCTGCTTTGCCAGGGGGGTTGGACTAGTCGACCTCCGAGGGTCCCTTCCAACCCCTACCACTCTGCAATTCTATGAAAGTCAGGCACTTCATCAGGATGAACTTACACTGTTCAAATTATTTACTTTTATATAATATATATGTATATAATATATTATCTATATTCTGTCATTGCCAAACATTATTCAAGAGAATTATACTAGAACAAATTTTCCCTTCAATCTTGTGCTGGTTCGAGTGAAAACAGAACTAATTCTTTTCCGCGATTTTACTCTTCAGCTCACTACTTCTAACTAACGGCACTGTCTGAAGTCAGCAGCCTCTTTCACAGGCAGTGTCTTCTTATTATCATTAAAGCTGTTCTAGTTTCCTTTTCTAATAGCTGAGTCTCTCTCCCTTATTCCCTTTGGGGAGGGAGGGGAGTTAACAGAGAGCGTCTGTTATAGGTCTAAAGGGGCAGCCCTGATCATAAACCGTGACAAGTCTATAGGAAATTTATATCTTGCATCAAACAGACTGAAGGAAGTACCACCTAAATTACCTGGTATTTGAATAAAAATAACCAGTCAGAAAAACTGTATTGCAGGTTTTGTAACACATACAAACTAAGAAACAGTAATTTTAAAATTTTATCTACTTATATGAACCATGCCTACATAAGTATACTGCTGAAAAAAAAATAAAGTTCACACACATCACACACACCAGGAAATCAATAGACTCACAAATATCTCTTCCCCTCCACAGGAGGTATATCACTGTTTCTCTAGACAGCAATTTTATGCAAAGAAACATGTGTATATTGAAAGAGTTTGTCACTTTAACTGTTTCACAGCTGAACAAAATTTTCTCAATAAGGTGTCAAAAGCTTTTGGGTATAAGGTATTTATTTCTAACACAAGATATCTTAAGTGATATTGTTAATACCTGTGTTTCTGTTCTTGCTGCAGTAACTGAGCTGCTATTTTTCTCAGGTCAGTCACTTCTCTGAGTTCATCATCATCTTCAGCCAGCAGCTGTTCTTTCTGAAGTCTGAAAAATTAAACATTAGTGACTTGCCTGACTTCAGTAAAGCAAGTCACAAAAATGGCTACATTACAGCACTATAACTTAGAAGCACTTCCTATAAGCTTATTTTCTGTACAAGAAGCAGCAATATCTGTCCAATATGTGATTTCTTTCCTCCATGTGCAAGGACCTTTAAACAAAACCACCCTCAGCCACCACTGTCAGTATAACCTTCTGCAAAAAAAGATCAATATTTACCTTCTTTCATCTCCCCAGTCCTCATTCTGTTCTATTTTATGGGATTTCTCAGGATGTTTTCCCCGTTCCTTACATAGAATGAAAAATAAAGTTAGACTTCAAAAAAACCTAACCCTATTAAACATTTTTTTCTTTTGTGAAGTTACCTTGATATAAGACAGCAATGGTCCAATCTGTACTTCTCCTTGCTCAGGAACAGCTCTCTCTTCTCCATTTGGATCTATGTAATCATACACCTCCTGGTCTAGTGAGGATTGATGAAGAATGGAAAAATTATTAAACAGTTCTCTCAACCAAATGTTATTCCTGACAGAAATAAGTACTTATGAAAAATAGCAGATCAAGATAAAACAATGAAATCCTCTCTTCTTGAGATAGAAATAAACTTTTCTCTTCTTTCTAGCCTTGTCTATTTATGATTATTATATTTTCTTCTGAAATTATGAAATACAATGTCAATATGTGATCATATCATTTTGTGCAAGATTAGATCGCCTAAGCAAAAGTATTTTTGTGACATAATGACAGATGCACAACAGGTATTACCTTTCTGTGGATCGAGTTTACTTCCCATCACATGATTTTCATTCCTTAATGTCTGTTCCCTTGTTGATTCTGATACCTGGGAGTGAAGGCTGATTGTATCATCATCAGATGGCTGCAAAGACAGTCGCATTTAATACAGAATTTAAATACAAATTAAACTATTATATAATTTGCTAAGAACTCATAAATTAAAGTGCAAATGACCCTATTGTTAGGGATGGCTCCCCAGACAGACAAAGTAACATCAAGTGAGGTGGGGTTTTTTTTGTAGGTGTTTTTTGGGGGGGAGAGAGGGGAATGGGGTTTAAGAGAATTAGTTTAAAGGAGTGACAACCAACTGTTCTGTATGTAATATAATACTGAAATACAGTATTTTGTTCAAAAAGGTCCTATCAAGCCGTGGTCAGTGGAGTAAGAAAACTGTACTTAGGTAATTTCTTATCTAAAGCCTCAAACTACTTTGACTCATCTGACGACTGGGAAAACATACAAACAAACAAAGCCAAAACCAACCAAACAAAAAACCCCACAAAAACAGAAAAAAACACCACTAAGAAAAATAACCCACTAAAAAAACAAACCAGCTTAAAAAGAAGGAAAAAAAGCAAACAAAACAAACCACAATTAGTAGTATTTCTTGTTCTACAGTTGTCCCACTAATAATCACTTTGCATTTGTAATAACACCAGTTGCCAAAAAATCTTTTGTTCTACACTATTTGAATTTCATATCACAGTTATTAATTAAAGCTCCTTAATCTGGATTTCTACAAATAACACAGGTAACGTGTAGGGATTTTTGTGCATCACTTTAAACCTAGGGGATCATCCAGAAGTTTATTACAATTTAAACAATGAGGATTACTAACACACACAATACTCAAGTATAGTCCAAATAAATTTCCATTTTCTGAAGTACATTAATTTCATTAATAGCAAAAGAAATGTTGTCCTTTGTGTAGAAAATGATTATGCACTTCACACATTAGAAGATCCAAACAATTCCTTAGATTAGAATTCAGTTTTAAAAATGTATGAAATTTGGACTGAAACCTTAACCAGAAAATTTAAAGCAATATATAAATATTTTTTGTCTGATACTGACAGTCTAATGGGTTAAGCTCAACTGTACAGGTATTCATGGACTGTTAATGCAGCTTAGTTAGCCTTTCTCAAATTATACAAAATACAAAGGAAAAAAATTATAAACCCCAGAAATTACACAAATTCAACAGTGAAGAATACTCACTTCTGTTGTGGACAACCTTTTATCCCCATTATCGCTTCCAATGCCAGAGTCTGGTCCATGATTTTTATTGGGATAAAAGTCTTCCATGCTACATTAAGAAAAACAACATAAAAAGACACACACAGGAATGAAAGAAACAGTATTTTCACTTTTCTGAAAGAAAAGAAACATCCTTTTAAAAATATGCTCTCTACATTCATGTGCACTTGCTGATACAGAATTTTTGCACAATGCCCCATGTGCAGAGAACAATCTCCTACACGAGCTGTTCAAGAAAAAGGTATCAAATCAAAGTTAAAGTAGAAACAATCAATTATAGTACTCTCTGTATCTATGCAATTTTATAATTATTTTATTTCATTCAAAAATACCATCTCCAGAAAAGAAGGCTTCCTCTGAAAAGAACACAATTCCTTGAACTGTATTGGCAGACATGCTTTTATAGCAAATATACATTCACTAACAGACTTGTCATGTTACAGTGCTTTAACTCTGGCTGAATATGAAATATTTCCTCCAAATTTATGCCTTTCATAGATACAGAATTGGCAGCATTAGCAGGATTCACTGAAGCTTGATTTACATCGTAAGATTACCTGGAAAGTTTAATTAGACAAGTTCTCAGTACTACAAGTATGATGCATAGTGGTAATACCATGACCTCATTCCTTTTAGTTGTAGACTTCAAGTTCAGTGGAGGCTTTTGGGGAGCAGTTGTAGATGACAGATTTTAGTAGCATTTAGAAGCTACCTACAGACACTGTGGACTAATTCCCTGTGGCACCGTTGCCTAAGACCAAGACCATAGACTGAGTCTGAGGGATCAGGTGGTTCTGTGTCAGCTTTATTCATAGCTTCCAACCTTCCTTCAGCCTTGAATATAGAGTCACAAGTTGTGTATGATATTTTAAGAAAATAGGGGAAAAGTGAGTATTATTCCATATAGTTTCCAGTGGCACACCAACTGACAGAAAACACAAAACCATTCTCCTATAATTACTCAAGAGGTACTCAGTACAGAAATCCAACAAAATATTTTGCACTTTTTGACCTTGACTAATGTAATAAAAAGCCAACAGTATTTCAATGATGTTTAAGTTAGTTTCCCTTAAAATATACATTTGAAAGGCAGACTTTCCATCCAACAGACAAACTCTATATTCAGGATGCTTATTGGAACTTCTCATCTACTGTTCTGACATATCTATTTGGAAAATGAATAGCTGAGTTTTCCAATAAATAAATGTAAAATACATCTTTGTTCTGATTTCCAAATCGTTAGCGAGTACAAAGAAAATTTTTCATAGCAACTCAGATGAGCCAATTAAGCTTCCAGTAACCATCTTAAAAATAAATACTGTGACTCCTAAATAGAGGACAATTAAAATATTGAAACTACAGCTATTGTCTGTAATAAACAGATCACTTCACAGTAAATGCTGAAGTAAAATAAACCAAAAAACCCACTACTCACCTGTCTGTGAGTGGCTGGGAGGGGATTCGTTTACCTAATGATGGAAGATCCAAAGAATCTGGTTTTTTATCTATTCTGAGGCACGCCTGAATGCTGAGGAATTTAAATATATGTACTTTACCCTTTAAACATATCTGTTGGGAAACAAACGAACAAAGCCCAAAAATTCTTAATTACATAGCATGTCTTTGAAAATGCACCCAAACAAATACTTGTGACCACAACTTCCCACTAAGAGAAACTGAGCTAAAAGAATGAAAATCTGATTGCTGTAACTCAAAGCTTCCTCTTTCTTAAGATCCTAATGGAAATATCAGAACCAGAATGCTTTAATACTAACCTGTGCTGGTGGTATCTGCATTGGATTGTTATCCAAAACTATAACTTGTAAATGACGTAACTTTCTGTAACAAATTGGAATTTCTGTAATTTTATTACAAGAAAAATCCAGTTTCACCAAGGGAAGGTCTCCTAATTCTGCATTGGGGAAAATAAAAAGAAAGAATCAGGTATCTTGTTAACACATTACCTAATTTACCTACATCAAAGAAATTAAGATTAGTAGCTTACCATCTGGCAACATATGGAGATTATTTCTTCTTATGTTTAATTCTCTAAGTGATTGCAATTTTCCTATTTGCTGTGGAAGAACCTGAAGTTCATTGCAGCTAATATCCTAGGAAATACACAATTAATAATTTAACTGAACATCTTCAATTAAATTAAACAAAAAAATTGCTATCAAAACTAGTATAAAGCATACTATAAAAAAATAATTAAAAAAAACCCTTTTTTCCCCCCTCAAAGGGAATAAGTACCATAACAGTATTTAGATCACGTTTCAGAAACTCAATTCAAAAAGTTAAACCAATGAATGATGAAAGACTGGTTTTGAGACTAAAACTGTAGCCTAGGAATCAGTAGTTTCTGGTGTAGTTCCCAAATAAGTCAAAAACTTCTTGTGCTGCTGCTGGCAAATGATTTGCATTCTGTTCCTTTTACAAAAATTCTTCTGCTCTAAAAAACCTCGAAGTGATCCATGCAACTAAAAATTTACAACGAGCAATAGCAGGCTCATCATCTTTTTGGATACAAGCACTAGAGGGTGACAAAAGCTGCTCCAAGTGAACAGACTACAGCTATTTTTTGCCACTTACTAACTTTTATGTAGGCCAGACTAACAATCACATTGATGTAAAACCATTTCTAAGGTTTTCTAATTTCTGTTTCAATAACAACTTCAGAGACTAGCTTCCTAAACTGGATAACAATTATAATCTATCTGATGAAAAACCAGAAGCTGATTTTCAAGTCAACAACTAGATGTCAGGCCTTAAACAGAGAAATCCACCCTCCTTCTCCACTACAAACTTCCAGCTCTTCAGCTGAGGCATTGCTCACCTGCTTTTGGCAACCACCATGTCTTTATATATCTGGATGTCTCAGAAAGGACAGGTTGCTTGGGATCAACTGTTGTGTATCTATTGCAAGTTCTTTCCTGTCCATGTCATCAAACTTAAAATGGGATTCCCTTCCTAAAAGCATCTTTCTAATGCACTGCTTCAAGGCTTACATTATTTTCAATGTATATATACATTATTTACATTCTAAGCAAGTATAATGCAGGTACTGTAATGCAACTCTCTAGTATGTCCTTATTCTTTTACCACACACACATTCAAGGTTTGACAGTATTGAAAAATAAGCCAAAAGTACAGTGATTCTGAAGAACTTCTCATAAATAAGCTTCTCAGCAAAGAGTAAGGGACACTAGAAGTGTCTTATAAATATTCAGAATCTCTCATATTACTTGTAATAAACAAACACAACAAAAAAACAACAACAAACAAACACAAAAATTATAGCTCAGAAATTAGGTCACTTTAAAAGAAATCTCCAGGGCATACAACTCTGGGAAATAGATTGCTTGCAATGGTCATGGAAATAATACATACTGAGAAAAAAAATCAAATAAACAAACAACCCAGACCTAATCCAAGTGCAAGGTCAGTGAATAATTGTACATGGTTCTCCAAAATACACGAGCTGAACATGGAGTAAAACTCAGAAAAGCCCAGAATATTAAGAAGTATAAAGAAGGCAATGGACAACAAAGTACAAAACTTCACTGTGCCACAGGATAAAACTATGTTGCGCAGAAACCTCAGGTGTGAATATTACGCACCATTCCATACACCTCAATGAAAACAAAGGACTGGTAGAAATGGAATGGAGAAAGAAAAAAGGCAAGAAACAAAGTCCCATAGAAAAAGACAACAACAAATGAATAGAATATCTTGTTTAAGAGTACAGTAAGGCGAGATAAACTCTTCAGCTGGAAAGAGGATTCCTTATAGCATATAAGAAAAATAAACAGAATTACAATTACTTTAATGAAGGTAAAATAAAAAT
This sequence comes from Chloroceryle amazona, assembly GCA_027560015.1. Classification (NCBI taxonomy): domain Eukaryota; kingdom Metazoa; phylum Chordata; class Aves; order Coraciiformes; family Cerylidae; genus Chloroceryle; species Chloroceryle amazona. The sequence goes on from JANHFX010027949.1 coordinate 52,048, forward strand.
TCACCATTTTTAAACAACACACAAGTGAGGGACTCGAAATAATCTGGAGTGATTTTATTTATAAGCCTCGTATGCTTTACTTAGCCCAACATACTGGTTTATGTTTAACCCCGATTTTTAAACTCTGTAATATATCACACCTGCAATTTAAGCTCAAGCACTAAGAAAAAGCAGTAATCAATTTTACATTTTGTAATTCTATATTAACTTTTTTTAATTATACTGTAAATAAACTACTTATAGTTTGTTTACTTAGTACAGTAGTTCACAATTGTACTTACCAATTCCATTAGATCTCTCAACTTCCCAATTTCTTCTGGAATGGAGACCAGCTTATTATTACTGACAACCAGAACTTTAAGTGGAAGATCAAACAGGTATTTTGGCAATGTTGATAAAAGATTTCGACTTGAAAGAAAGAAAAATGAACAAGCAAGGCTAGGTTATAATTTTCTTTTTAAGCCTGACAGGGAGTCTGAAAAGCACATTGTACAAATTTTTTCCTGTTAGAGCAGGTATTCTCTACCTGTTTCAGTTTCATCTAAATTTAAGCTGCAACCACCATCATGAATTCCTCACCAGATAAAGCCTCTCTCAGATATGTGAATTTTAGGTCCCTATCTTCACTTGATGAATTAAGTACATACTGTAACTAGATCTAACACTAAAATGCACAGAGAAATCTGTTAAAAGAAGTAATATTGTTGATGTTTACTTTTATCCTGCTTTCTGATATCTTCAGAAGGACCACCTGATCTGACAGGCTACCAATATAAAGTTCATGTTCTCAGCAAACCAGAACTTCATCAACAAAGCCATTGCTTCTGATTTCATGTAGTCATGTAACTCCTGAGTCATCACAAAAAGCCCTTAACATCTACTTATTAATTTGCTGAGCAATATTTTGGAAGGAACATTGGAATGAAGTTTTAATTAAAAAATGATTTCTTTTTTTGTATATAATTTTCCAACGACACACAGATATATCTGCTTTGTACACAAGAAATACACTGTTACTGACAATTTCATTTAAATCCATATTGAAAAAACTACCAACTGCAGACTGTCACTGCTATAAATACATATAATTTTTCAAATATGGTATTCGTGCATTTAAAACGACCATTGGAAAACCAACTCCAGCTTTTCAGATATGGTATAAAAGTAAATCCTTTCATACACTAAAGTAAAAAAATTCAGTAATTGCTGAATCTACAACTGGGTAGAGGTCAGTTCTATTTTTTGTTAAGTGCTGACATGTCTGTTCACACTCTGTTAAGGAAAACCCAGACGTTTTACTGCTTGATATATATCAGCGCGTCTTCATATTTTTTAAATACAAAGCTCTTTATGTTATTTTTCTGCATGACTATGGTTCATGGGGCTGCAAAACCAAGAAAAAATAAGAAATTGTCCTTGCAACAGATCAGCTTCAAAGTAGTACTGCCATTTTAACACCATAAAAGGAAAGCAAACTTTTATCAGTACCTTTATAAACGTAATGTATTTATTCTTTTAATTATAAGCAAACAATACAAGTTTAGGATGAAGACAAGTTTCTTTTTTTAAATGTTGTAAAAAGCAAATATAATTGGCTTTTTAGCTGGAAAGCATAACAAATAAAAATACAATGTGCATGTAAACATGTTTTAATTGATTATAAAAATGTGGCAATGAAACAGTCAATCTCTGCATCACTGACATTTCCTCTGTTTTTCTTTCGGTATTTTTGTTTGGTTGGTTTTGGGGTTTTTTTGGTGTTTTTGTTTGTTTGCTTGTTTTTGTTTGGTTGGTTGTTTTGTTTGGTTGTGGGGGGCTCATTTGAGTTTTTGGTTTTGCTCTTTTGTTGTTCTTGTTGCTTTGTTTTTTTGTTTTGTTTTGTTTTTGTTTGCTTGTTTAGGTTTTTGTGTGTGGTTGTTTTTTGTTTGTTTGTTTTTTTAAGAGATGCCTACTTCACTATGGCTTGCATCATACATTTCTTAATCATCTGAATTCAAATTAGAATTTGGGATCATGTGGTTTTCTTCTGCAACAAAATATTGAAACTAATAAGACAGGCTTGTTCTTCTACTACTCTAGTCCACACCTTCATGCACTGCAAAAATAGTCGTCAAACATCAGCATAAAAATGAGGGCAAAGCACAGTAAGGCAAACAGTGACTAGAAGAGTTGACTTGAAGTAACACCAATGCCCAGTTAGAACTACATGCTCCTGGTTAAATAATGGTAGTCAGCACCTCAATTGTCAACACCTAAATTACCATCAAAAGAGAAACTGGCTGTTGCTGCTGTGTGAAGAAAGTTAGGTCAAATTTCATTCAGAAAATACTGCGGTTATTCATATCAATAATCCTCTTTAGAGAAGACTACTCTTAAATTATCCCTATAAGTAGTGATATTTGTAGCTTTCAAAACACAGAGCACTGCAATGGGCTCCCCAGAGAGGTTGTGGAGTCTCCTTCTCTGGAGATTTTCAAAACCTGCCTGGCTGTGTTCCTGTGTGACCTGTGCTGGATTATATGATCCTGCTCTGGCAGGGAGGTTGGACTTGAAGATCTCCATGGTCCTTTCCAATCCCTAACACCCTGAACAAACAACAGAACAATTTTATCTATCTGTGAAAAATGAGAGCACAAGGGCATTCAATGATCTGATGAAGCAGAATGCCACCTCTCCAATGAGATAATTTATATAAAGACCAAAAATAATAAGCATTAGCATCATAGAACCACTTAGGCTGGAAAAGACCTCTAGGATCACTGAGTTCAATTATACTCACCTAATGTTAAGGTAGGTAAGCATTTGCAGGTTTTTAATAGATTCTGGAATGGATTTAATGCAGTTGTGATACAAATTTAATGTTTCCAGTGGTGCAAACAACCAGACATCAGATGGAATTTCAGTAAATCTGTTTTTTGAAAGATCTAGAAGGAAAAAAAAATAAAAAAGTCAAAAATTTCCCAACAGTAAGAGGAGATGAAAGTACCCACTGTTATTCTTGTCATGTTCCTAAAAATTAAGGTGTTGCAAGAAGTGTAAAATAATTCAGTTTTACCAGATGCTACTGCATATAATTAATACACAAAAAAAGACTCTAAATACTAAAAGACTATTGTTTGATATGTCATTTTAACAGAAAATGACATAGTGAGAGGAATTAAAAATTACCCACTACCTAATTAAGAACATTTAAAATACAACTGAATATCAATTATGATTGCCCTTCCTCTATCACTCTTTGTTCTGTGCAACTATTTTGGGTTTTTTCCTCCATTTCTAGGTGAAACTACAAACCCAGTAAACACTAATTTTCCTGTTTGACAGCTACAATAGAATCTAATCTCACTGTACTAAATAGCTATAATGCTAAAGCCAAGTTTGCAAAAAAAGGACATACTTATTTTGCTTAAGTACTACAATTCTCACCTAAAAATGTTCTTTATTGCAAGCACAGTACCCGAGACATTCTCCAGCTACTTAGCTTAACTCCAGTTATAGCTAAAGAGATAATAAATTTGCAAAAAAACAATGCCAAATTCATTTAGCTATAAAAATTAAGTATGCGGTTTAGCCCAGCCTAAGAGCAGAATGAGAAGCTACCTTTGACAGTGGAAACATAATGCTTGAACTACTTATTTTTACAACAAATGACTGCATTTTGCAAATCTGCATGCGAAAGATATGAAAAAACAGCCCACTACAAAACCACATACGATCTCTGACTACGTTAAATCATTAGTAAAACCAGAAAATCCAAGTGGGATGTGGCCCAAAAATCCTGGAAATTATCAAAACCCATGTCATAAAACATCTATGAAACTATCTTGTAAGAAAGAGTTCTTTCCTTAAGAACAACTGTCCACTTTTTTGAAAGTAACTCTAATTCTCAACCAAAGATATTTCAAAAGGATGTGGTTTCTCAAAAATGCTGAACAAACTCTTAACAAAGCCGCAATACAGATCACTTACTGTTTCAGGCTTTAGTTCTCAGTTTTTAACACTTGCATGACTTAACTGCTTCTGCTTACCTCCTGTCGCATTATTATTAGAACAAACTGTACACTAAACTAAAAAAAAACAGACTAGAAGGTGGCTGGAAAACCTCTGTCAGGCTGGAAAGTGGCACCATCAGGCTCCAAGAAGAGAGATCAACAGCCAGAAATACAACTGGCAAATCAGCTGTGAGCAGCACTTCTTGGGTCTAACACTAGAATCATTATCATTTAGTATCTTTACCAACAATATGGGAAACAGGACAGAATGTGCCTTCAAGAAGTGCACGGACAACACCAAGTTGGAGGGAACAAAGAAGTGACTCTGTGCTGGAGGGATGGGATGCCAGCCAGAGTGCCCTCGACTGGCAGATGCTCCATCTATTTTAATCAAGGCAAACACAAGGAATTGCACCTGGACCAGATAAACTCCTCACACTCCTCACACTGGCTGGGGGACAACAGTGTAGCAGATAGTTTTGCAGAGAACACATGATGCTGACACACAACAGGCTGTATTCAAGTCACCAGTATGCTTAGCCGTGTGCTGCAGATGCCAACCAAATAAAATAGACTCGTACAATGAAACTTCACCTTCTAGTGGCATTATTTTTGGAAGTCTCAACTTTGCTTCCTGAAGTGTAGAATATGTGAAATTTGTGAACTAACTGGCTGTGACTACGTTGTTCCATCATTTCTAAGAAACGTTCTCAAGCTACAGTATCATAAAGCCTTCCTTTACATCAGGGCATCCACTGCTGACAATGAATTCTGCAAACTCTAGCTGTAAGAAGCAGAAAGAGAAAGATCTAGGTTGCAGGACTGTCATTCTTAATGAATTGAATGAAAAATGGAATAAAGTTAACTAAAATTAAACATCACAATTAAAATAAAAAAAGCTTATTAAAAAATTCAGCATAGCTTGATAAAGTTTTCACAGCAGGTGAGGTTTGTTTTCTGTTTTCCACCACATCAGTTTTCAAAATATTATAGAAAAAAGGCAGCTTTCACATGAAAGAATTTTCTGCAAAACCCTTTTTATGTTAAACAAAGGCTCTCATCCTAATAATCAGCAGAGTATGACAACTGTGTGCAGAAAAGATGCTTGCTGGCACCTTCTACAACCTCCACCACACTGATTGACACACACTCTTTGATACAACTCCATTCTGAAGAAATCAGCTCTCAGGCTCTGCCTGATTTTATCAGCAGCTGGAAAGATATCTGAAAGCTAGTACAAAGATCTAGTCTAGAAAATACAAATGTCAGAATCTCATCATACTGCCACTGATCCAAAGAGCAGTACTGTAGGTTATGTATCTGAACTATTTATCTGAAGTTTCAAGAGCGCCATGAAAATTCTGCTGCTCTGTGTGCACACATCCATACCCCAACCACACATTTTGGAAAGACACAGGTTAAAAAAACAGTTTTGCTGTTTCTTCTGCAGAATAAAACACAGAGGCGGGCCAGACAACAACTATAGCATGCACCAACTCTCTGCTCTGGACAATGAGTAGATCAAGATTCAGGTGGCAATATAAAATGAGCTGTGGTTTCTAGCCTGGCCTGACAAAAATCACATGAGCAGTATGGATGAAGAAAATATATATATATATATATATTAATTTCATGATATTTGTATTACCATTGAAAACACTACCCTAAAAGCAATGCCTTAAAACACTCTGGGGCAGGGATTACACTTTTTTACTATGAAACCCAGAAGTTCTATTAAAATAGAGAAGGATACCCATTATCTGTCAATAATAAAATAAGAAGATAGATAAAGAGTTGGAAGACAGTATTGCACTTCCAAGCAATTTTTTATTCATTCACTGCAAAACAGTATTAGAATAGCCCCAGGTGTTCAGATCTTTCTAAAGAGAAAGACTCTGGTGTATGTAGTTTTCTACAATATTCATACATGAAAGGTACTCAGAGCTTTTTAAAAACAAGTAACTCTATTCCTTATTCAAACTGAAAAATTATTTCTACTTCAGTAATGTTTTCACAATGAGTAAAAAAATTGTAAGATGGGTTCATCTCTTAGGCTAAGTAAAATCTAGATGAGAAGCTTATGCAATTCAGGTACCTTTGAAGACTAATAACCCAATGTATAACTGAGAAAATGTTGTGAGAAAAAAAAAAGGAGGAAACTTCTGGAATAGAGTGTTCCTCTGTAAAAAAGACAGACTTAATCTTGATCAAAATGAAAGCACTTTGCTGGCACTTAAAATGAGAATGGTTTTGTAAGGGTTAATAGAAGAAGCAAGGAAAACTGCTAAATGCAGAAGCACAGATGATTTAAGATGACACCTCATCTAGAAGTGAGATTATAGGAATTTTACTTAACCAGTTTAGACTAGAAAACTCTAAACTGGGGGTGTTATCTGAGGACTAAATGGAAGACACTATCCATGACTGCTCATGAATCACGGGGTATTTCAAGTCTCTTTCTCTGCAGAAACAATAAAAGTGAGTACACCAATGCTAAGGTTAAATTTTAAAAGGGAACTACAAAAAATATGAAGTCAGTTGCAGATTAATTTATTTTTAACAGAAGAGTACAAGTCTTTACTGACTGTAAGACAATGACTAAAATACAATACATTCAAAGTTCAAAAGGAAAGAAATACAAGAAATCGGTCAGTCTGGAAAATTAAGAAGTTATCTTGTATAAATTTAAGCCGTGATCAAAAAGAAAAACAAAAAGCTCAAGCTGTCAGGTTACAGCAGTGCGCAGTAAGGTAGTCAAATAGCATTAACATCATGTTTGCCTTGTTTCTGCACTTTTCCCTAAGCATTCAGTACTGCTTATTATCAGAGGCCTGATGCTAGAACAGACTGGCCTTTTATTTCATCCAGTACAGTCATTTTTATATTCACACTTTGCATGCATTACACATAGAATTTGAAATACAAGACTTAGAAAAATTTACATTTGAAGCACACCTTCTGGTTCAAACACTTATAATAAAAACTATTCTGACCCATGATATTGATGTTAGGTTTTTGTTTGCTCAAAATGTCCCAAAATTTTATTTAGAAACTAGATCAAAAACAGTAACACACCCCTCCACAAAACCATGATTTGCTCTCCTAAGTACAGATTTTCCTTGCCAGCTCTTCTAGTAAAGCTTAAGCCAAGTCTAAACCATAAAAACTTCTAAGAACAACAGTAGCTATATAAATAGTCCTGAAGAAGTAAATGAATGTATAAAATTAGAAGTGTTCTGACCTGATCCTAAAGGTACACTTTTAGCCAATCTAAACACAAACCCAAGATCATCACACAGAACAGGGGTAAAATTTATTGGTCTGTCAGCTCAGGATGGTTCTGGAGAATTAAAAAAATAAAATATTCTCAAACACTGCAGAAACACCAACACATGATAAATGCAGGAGACAGAAGTTTTCCATGTCCACAAAACACTGTCACCTTACGATTCAAATCCTGTAACAGTCAAAATTTATATTGAACAATAACTGCATTAAAAAAACCTCTCAGTTTAATTACATTTCACACAGTGATTACTAATCCACTTAGCAGGCAAATGTTCATACTTAGTCTAAGGCTCCAAAATCACCTTATAACCACATGTCCTACCAACTATTTTTCTGTTACACAAATACCCCATCTTTCTTTTCCTTTCAAGGAGAAAGTCAAGTCTCCCTCCTTAAGGAGGGTCCTATAAAGAGAAAATTATCAGATTTGCATTCTATCTGATAAAATTCCAAGAATGTTATCAGCAATGCAGACAAGACTTAAGGCTTTACTAATGTGTCACCTTTGCCCGCAAGTAAGGACATCAGAATCAAACACCTTTAACTTCACAATCAACCATGGTAAACAATGGGCATTACTTGTACCACAGTATTCACACCAAACAGGAGATGAAATAAAAGAACTTAAGTTCTATTGCACAAAGATATTCCAGATGCTGAAATGTCAAAATAACTGAAACGAATCAGCCAGTGAATGTATGCATTTCCTATCTCCCTAAGGAGGGGGAAGGAAAGTTAAATCCAAGTTGTCAAGCATTTAGAATTAACCATAAAGCAAAGATGCATGCACAAAATATATAGAATTGATCTAGTTGGAAGTGACCTTTAAGGTCATCATGTCCAACCATTAACCCAGCACTGACAGGTTACTACAAAACCAAGTCCCTCAGCACTACATCCAAACATCTTTTAAATGCCTCCAGGGAAGGTGACTCCACCACTTCCCTGGGCAGCCTGTTAGTTCATATAGTGAAATTTGTCTCAAAAAAACCCAAACAAAAACCTAACTCAGACTATAAAAGTCTACTACCTTAAGCTCCTATAAGCATAGAGGGAAAAGTATGAATCCAAAGCAAAGAATAGGCCAGCTTGACAAAACTTGAGAAATAGTCTCAGAAACTCAAAGCCAAGTAGAAAAAGACTCTCCAAAGAAGGCTGCTATTGTTCATGACTGTGGTTCAACAAGTAATTCCTCATCAGCCGAGTAAGTTCCTTAGCTCCTATCCTAGTTCATATTACACTAGCACAGTTTGCATAGCAACACCATGAAAAGTGCTATTTTGGTCCTCAGGAGTGTGTTCCAAGCCTGTACATCTCCCATTCATATATGTTTGTAATGCTACAAAAACTGTATTTGTGCATTATTGTTAGTTTTGCTATCTTTAGTGGGAATAATTAAATGTGGATGCTCAGAAATTTTATTAGAAAAACCCTTACTGATGAGCTACCACTAAACATGATTTATCCACACATGAAAACATCATCCTACATTTTAATACTACCAGCATCAAGCTTCCAAACACACTGAAGAGCTGCTAACAAATTATAAGTGTTTGAACCAAACAATTCAGAAAATAAACCACTTGTATTACATTTTCCTTCTTTCTTGTTGGAGAAATCAGGCAAAGATGCTAGGAGCCCTATATGGATGAACAAGAAACTCCTGGCCAAAATCAAACACAAAAGGGGAATCCACATATGGTGGAAGCAAGGACAGGTAACCTGAGATGACTACAAGGAGATAGTTCATGAAACCAGAAACCAGGTTAGAAAAGCTAAAGCCCTGATGGAGTCAAACTTGGACAGAGACATTAAAAAATAACAGGAAAGGATTCTACAGGTATGTCAGATTAAAAAGAAATATAAGGACTGTGGGGCCTCTCCAGAGGTGACCTAGTGGAGAAGGCTGAAATACTCAATGACTTTTTTGCTTCAGTCTTTACTGGTAACCACTTGAGCCACACTACCCAAGTCACAGAGGGCACTGGCTGGGTCTGGGAGAGTGAAGAATCACCCAGGGTAGGAGCAGATCAGGTCCAGGAACACCCAGAGAACCTGAAGTTGCACAAGTCCATGGGACTTGATGAGATACATCCACAGGTCATGAAGGAACTGGCAGCTGAAGTTGCTAGGTTACTAGCCATCGTATTCAAGAATTCATGGCAGTCCGGTGAAGTTCCCACAGATTGGTAAAGGGAAACACAACCCCCATTTTTGAAAAGGGAAGCAAATAAAACCCAGGGAACTACAGACCAGTCAGCCTCACCACTGTGCCAGGTAAAATCATGGAGCAGATCCTCTTGGTATCTGTACTAAGGCACATGAAAAATAATGAGGTGAACAGTGGCAGCCAACACAGCTTCACTAAGGGAAAATCGTGCCTGCCTTCTACGACAGAGTTACAGCTCTGGTTGATATGGGAAGAGCAACTGATGTAATCTACCTGGACTTCTGCAAAGCACTTGACACTGTCCCATACTGACATCCTTGTCTCCAAGATGGAGAGACATGGACTTGATGGATGGACCACACAGTGGATAAGGAACTGTCTAGAAGGTCACACTCAAAGAATTGTGATCAATAGCTTGATGTCCAGGTGGAGACCAGTGACAAGTGGAGTTCCTCAGGGATCTGTTCTGGGCCCCGTGCTGTTCAACTTATCAGTGACATGGACAATGGCACTGAGTGCACCCTCAGCGAGTTTGCCAATGATACCAAGTTGTGTGGTGTGGTGGACTCAGTAGAGGGAAGGGATGTCATCCAGAGGGACCCTGACAGGCTTAAGAAATGGGCCAATGCAAACCACACAAGGTTCAACAAGTCAAAGTACAAGGTCCTGCATCTGGGCTGGGCCAATCCCAGGCACAACTACAGACTGGGTACAGAGTGGGTTGAGAGTAGCCCTGAAGAGAAGGACTTGGGGGCGTTGATTGATGAGAATGTCAACACGAGCTGGCGGTGTGCTCATGTGGCTTGGAAGGCCAACTGTATTCTACGATGAATCAAGAGGAGTGTGGCCAGCAGATCAAGAGAGGTGATTCTCCCCCTTTACTCTGCTCTTGTGAAACCCCACCTCGAATACTGCATCCACTTCTGGTGTGCACACTGTAAGAGGGACATAGAGCTGCTGGAACAAGTCTAGAGACATCTGCAAAGATGACGCAGGAGCTGGAGCACCTCTGGTACAAGGATAGGTTGAGGGAGCTGGGATTGGTCAGCCTGGAAAAGAGAAGACTCTGGGGGGACCTTATAACTGCCTTCCAATAACTACAGGAAGGCTGGAGAGGGACTCTTCACAAGAGTGTCCAGAGGGGAAATGGTTTTAAACTAAGGGAAAATTGGTTTAGATTGGCTCTTAGGAAAAAGTTCTTCAGTATGAGGGTGGTGAGACTCTGGAATAGAATGCCCAGAGTGTCTGTGGATGGGCCCTCCCTGGGGTTGTTCAAGGTCAGGTTAAATGAGGCCTTGAGCAACCCAGACTAGTTGAGCAGCATCCCTGCTCACGGTGGGAAGGTTGGATTGGATGATCTCTAAGGTCCCTTCCAGCCTAAGCCATTCTATGATTCTATGGAAACCTGCCTTGAGAGTAAAGAGGTAACAATATCCACAGAAATAGTTTATAGTAGTTGTTTATTAGCAAAGTGAAGCTGTCAGTTTATGATTGGTCTTTAGTGTGATCACTAAGAACATGCTTGTTTTCTATCTTGTTTTAACCTTCAAAAGAGTCAGGTAAGTACTATATAAATGACAATCATTCTGAGACTGAGGAAAATGGATTAATGAGTAAGCAGGTATTCAAAATTACTTCCTGAATGTACTGATGTTAAACTGAAGTCTGTAAACCCAATATTACAGTGACAAATGTATGTATGTAAAAAAAACGGTAAAATTAAAATAGTATGTTTCCAAGTCCATTAAAGCTTGAGGTTCCTCGTGCAGTTTGTTGAGAATCTAAGAAAGGAAGTAAGGAAGCAAGAAATATAGCTTTCATTACTAACCATAGAAATGGCACTTAGCAGGAACAAAGCAATTTCATTGTACCAACACTTTCTTCAGTCAGAAAAATGACAATAACTGAGGCTTCTAGGAGCATCCAGAAAACATATTTCACACAAAAACTGAAATATCACTGGAGATTCACAAGTAGACACAGTCCTGAGCAATCTGCTCTAAATGGACCTATTCTGAGCAGAAGACCATTCTAGATGACATATAAAGATCTCTTTTAATCTATGTAATTACAGGATATAAAATTGTAGTTTGTCTGTATTACAGGAGTGTAACCATCTCGGCACTTTGTGTATTTCAAATATCAGGAAAACTAAAGATGCGTCAAAAGAGCCAACTGTGCCTAAATATAAGTATCTGCTTTCCATAAATTACCTCAATCCTGCCAGGCACGAATTTTGATGACAGCATTAATGAAACACAAACCTTCATTTAGAGCTGTGGGAAGGACAGAGGAAAGAGAAAATTCCCCCCCCAAGCAACAGTTACATTCACTCCCATGACTACAGGTGACTACAAGCAGCTTTTACTCTTTTTTAACTGTGTGTTTGACAGAGCACAGAATATCTTCTGTGTTTGAAAAAGATAATACAAAGTGGTGTTTGGGTTCTAAATCAAAGAACTGAAGACCTAGGAAATACCTGCTTTATGGTTATCCATGTCAGTAATTTTAGTTACATTCTCAGTCTGTGTGGTTAAAAGGACAAATGAAGAAACCGTACATGACCACACAATGTTTCTCATCAAGCACAGAGGAAAGGTTGTACAGGCAACCAGAAACTATATTTTATAGATTCTAAGTTCTTGTCTTTTCAATCTGTACAGCACAGAAGAAAGAAATCATTTACCAAAAAAATATATACTCTTATTGCATTAGAGACTTAAAAAAAAGCATCCTATGAGAAGGAACCACAGCCCTTCCATGTCAAAAACATGTTACTGTAACTGGAACAGACCAACAATTGTCTCTCACAGACTTCTACTACTGGGGAGGCAGGACTGAGATCCAGTACAGTGGCTCTGAAAGCCAGGTAGCCTTGAGGAATGCACTGTGCCAGCCCATCCTCATTGAACTTAGTCTATACTGGACATGTCTACATTGAACATGTCTGAATTGGTAGCTTGCTTCAAGCAATTCTTCTTTTTCATGTAAGCTGCCTCCACTGACAAGATGTTGGTTCTGATACATGAGTTTTTCCCTGAAATTTGCACTCATCACGAACTAAACCAGAAGCTCTGATCTAAAGGTTGGAACAACTGGGGGGAATGCCAGTGCTGACCTGCTGCAGAAATGAAAGCAACAAGATGAGTTTGAGAAATTCCTCCCCATGTTACCACACCAGAAGGAACCAGGCATTTCTAACACACGATAGAACAGTACACCAACTCTTGAGTATACATGTTACTTTAGCATAGCATGGTTAAAATGAAAATTAAAGAATGCATCATCAAGAGAAGGGAATAATTTACTTCCCAGATTGGCATACAAAGGGGTAAATTGGCATATGAAGAAGTAAATTGGCACACCAATTAGCTATACAATCAGAAGGACATTACTACATGTCAAGGATTAGCTTCCTCTCCACTTCTTAAGGCATCTCCTCACACAAATCTTTTTTACTCCGAAATGGGTAAACAGCAAATCCCACAGGAAGATTGTTTCCCTAAACAACACGGCACTTTAATATTTAGCCTAGACTATAATTCTTGAAACAGTTTACTACCAAAAAGAGTGAAATTTGTTTTCCTGACAAGTCAGCAGGACTTACTCAGCTTGTGTACTATATCACAGGGCACCTTCCTCTTACTTAAATTGGCCATTACTTATTGGTATAATTCTCTCAATTTCTTTTTTGGTCTTGAAACTTTTAAATTCTTTTACAGTTTCAGTTTCAAATTATTTTAACTCAGAAAAGTAATACAGGGGAAAGTAATCATCACTCAAAATGAAGCAAAGTCTGGGTTTGTTAAGGGTTACTTAAAATGCACACAAAACTCTAAAGTAAAGCTTATGCTAGTCTCAGTTATTCAAGGCCTTTGCCCTGAAGAACACTGTCCTAGGTTCAGATAGCATAGGGTTAATTTTCACCAGAAGATGGGAGGAGGGGGCTCAACCAGCACAGACAAGGAAACCAGGAAAGGGGTTATTCCATACCCTCTTGACATCATGCCCAGTACAGAAAGACAGAGGCACAGAAACTCTGGAGGAAGTTCACACCCCTGGAGGTCGCATGGGGTGGTTTCTCAGGTTTGTTAGCCCTTGTTTCTTTGTTGTTATTTATTAATACTGTTGCTCTTTTTGTTACTTATTTTTATTGTGTTACTTATTTTATTGTGTTACAACCTCCTTATGTTAACCTGCAGGGTGTTTGCACTTTTAAAGCCTTTTCTCATTCCCAGGGGAGGGAGCTGAAGCAGCCACCTGGCTGGCTCTAAACTAACAGTCGTTTTGGCACCCAACATGGGGCCCAAGGCATTGAGATAAGGACAAAATCTGACCAAAGCACTTTTGGTGTGATTCGTTCGTTTGTTCGGGTTTTTTGGTTTGGGGTTTATTTAAGCAAAACAAATAAACAAACAAAAAGCCACCAAAACAACCCCACAAACTCAAACAATTTTGTTATACACGTTTCTTTTGTGTATAGTAGCTAAACAGTGCAGGTTGACAATGCTAGCCCCTTTGTTCTCATGGTGGTCCCTTGTAAACCCTTATGCACTCCATGTGTTCGTGGTGCTGGTTATCACCTCTGGGAAATGGACCAAGGCTCTCATGCTGTTATACTGGATATTGGCAACTTATGACATGATCATGTCACCAGATACAACGTTAGGCTGGTACATGTGTATGGCCGTGGCTTTTGTTAGTGATCTCACCCAATCCAGGGGTGAGACAGGGCAGGAGACTTGCTCAGTTTTTGAGAATTTTGACTACCCCTGGAACATCCAGGCCAACATGCTCTCAGCGATATGCCTTTTGAATGTCTGCCAAAGGTTGTTTCAGGTTGCACAATTCTTGTCTAGAAGTATCACCCAGAGGTCTACCTGAGGCTGGATAATTATGAGTGGCAGGGGGTGTGGGAAAGTATGGGCAACTGCCTAGCACAGTGCTCACCTCCAATGATTTGGAATTTCACCCCTGAATGAGTGCAGAACTTCTGTTGTCAACCTGGCAATTCCTGAGGGACAAGATACTGCAATACGTTGGGGCCTTGCCCACACCTACTGCATCCTTTTCAACACTATTCAGTGCACTCAAGAGGAAAAGAACATCTCCGAACCTAAAAAACAGACAGGCAGGTGCTGCAGCTGAACCAGAGAACCAACCTGTGCCTGTGTCAGTTGCCCCTATCCAGAAAAAGAAATACAGGAAAAAAACCATTTTGCATAGTGAGGGATGTCAATGAGCCAGGGTCATCATGAGAACAGGAGGAATAGACAGAGGACTTGATCCATGTCCCTGAGTGAGAGGAGATGTGTGAAAGGAACTGGCTGCCTTCCAGGTGAGCACATCATCACTGGCTGCTCTGACTCTGGAATGGCAGGGCTGGTAGCTTGGATTTAGAGGGGTGCTTTTACTTAAAGGGGTGTCCAGCACAGCTGGAATCAACTGCCCCAGGGGTGGAAACATAGCCCCACCATCTGCAGTGGAGGGATCCATACTGCCCTGGAGAAAGGTGGGGCTCCAGAACACCTGCAATACATTGATGACATCATCGTATGGGGTGACACAGCAGACAAAGTTTTCAAGGTAGAAAGAAAATAACTGAAATCCTCCTGAAGGCTGATTTCATCACAAAACAAAGTAAGGTTAAGGGACCTGCATGAGACATCCAGTTTAGGAATAAAGTGGCAAGATGGGCATTGCCAGACCCCAATGGATGTGATCAATAAGATAGCAGCTATGTCCCCACCAACCAGCAATAAGGAAACTGCCTTTCCTGGGCACTGTGGGTTTCTGGATAATACACATCCCAGACTATAGCCTGATTGTGACCCCTCTCTACCATGTGACCTGGAAGAAGAACAATTGTGAATGGGGCCCTGAGCAGCAACAAGCCTTTGAACAAATTAAATCAGAGATTGTGCATGCAGTAGCCCTCGGGTCAGTCCAGGCAGGACAAGATATTACAAACTTGCTCTACACCACAGTGGGGAAGAATGGTCCTAGCCAGAGCCTCTAGCAAAGAGTGCCCAGCGAGACCCAACGCCAACCCTTAAGGTTTTGGAGTTGGGGGTACAAAGGAGCTGAAGCCAACTATATAACCCATCTGAAAAAGATATTCTGGCAAGATATAAAGGAGTTTGAGCTGCCTCAAGTGATTTGGACTGAAGAACAGCTCCTCCTGGCACCCTGACTGCTGGTGCTAGACTGGATGTTCAAAATGAGGGTCTCCTCTGCGCACCATGCAGCTGATGCCACAGGGAGTAAGTGTGTTTCACTGATAATGCAATGGGCTCAGAGAGCCCTGGCGACCCAGGAATCTTGGAAGTCATCACAAACTGGCCAGAGAACAAAGATCTTGGGACATAGACAGAGGAGGAGGAGGAGACGACATGAACTGAGGAGGATCCACCCTATAACACACTACCAGATAATAAGAAGCGATATGCCCTGTTCACTATGGCCCGTGACACCTCAGGTCATCAAGGACAAGACACAACATATAGATAGCCTCAAGACTGAGGAGTGGATCTCACCCTGGACACTACTGCAGAGGTCATTCATGCATGCGAAACATATGCTACAATCAAACAAACCAAGCAGATAAAGCCCTAGTGGTATAGAGGATGATGGCTGAAATATGAATACAGAGAGGCCTGGCAGATTGGCTAAGATCACACTCACACAAACCCTCCAGGACAAGCTCTACATGCTCACAATGATAGAAGCAACCACTGGATGGATGGAAATGTATCCAGTGCCCCATGCCACTGCCCAGAACACCATCCTGAGCCTTGAAAAGCAAGTCCTGTGGAGACACAGCACCCCAGAAAGAATCAAGTCAGACAATGGGACTCATTTCTGAAACAGCCTCATAGACACCTAGGTCAAGGAGCAGGGCAGTGAGCGAGTCCATCACATCCCCTATCACGTGCCAGTCTCTGGGAAAACTGAAGGGTATAAAGGACTAAGCAGTCTTTAAGTGAATATGAGCCAGCAGTGTGCCCAGGTGGCAAAGACGGCCAATGGCATCCTGGCTTGTATTAGAAATGGTGCGACCAGCAGAAGTAGGGAGGTGATTGTCCCCCTCTTCTTAGTGCTGGTGAGGCCTCACCTTGAGTACTGTGTCCAGCTCTGGGCACCTCAGTACAAGGATATCGAGGTGCTGGAGCAGGTGCAGAGAAAGGCAATGAAGCTGGGCATGGAACTGGAGAATAAATCATATGAGGACAATTTGAAGGAGCTAGGTCTGTTTAGTTTGAGGAAGAGGAGGCTGAGGGGAGACCTCCTCACTCTCTACAACTACCTGAAAGG
>JANHFX010027950.1:0-41798 GCA_027560015.1 Chloroceryle amazona
CTCTCCCTTATTCCCTTTCTCTTCCCCTTTGGGGAGGGAGGGGGGTTAACAGAGAGCATCTGTTATAGGTCTAAGGGTCTGCCCTGATCCTAAACTGTGACAACTTCTACTTCAAGAAGACAAGGTGTAATTGAAGTGCTTTTAATTAAAAAATGTTTTAATTCAATTAAATTTCAAAAGTCTTATCAACTTATATTTAAAGAATGAAACACTGAAACAACAACAACAAGAAAGAGTTAAATAAGTTATTGAATCAATCTGATGTTTTCCTTCATTATCAATGAACTGCTTTTTTTAGGATAGTGTTGTTCTGTACCCATATGGCCAAAATGCTAAAAAATAGATCTGGTTAAATCCATTAAGAACTATCTATACAGCTACAGATAGCAGAAATAATACAAATTATATTTAGTTATGTATCCTCTGGCAAAACTAAGTATTGATTATAAACTTTTATTTGAATGGAAGAAAAAAATCCATTTTCAAATTGCAATTGTCATGCAGGCAAGAGAAAGAATGATGCAACAAACGGCTCTTTCTAGCATGACCTAAACCAAGAAGACAGAAAATAAGAGCCCTGAAAAGGAAAAAATAATCTATTCTTCTACATTTGTGAAAAATATTTTAATGCAGAAGTATCTATTAACTGAATGACGAAACCAAATCTGATCTGATTCCTTTTTTCCCCATAAATTACATCAAGAGCTTCTAGAGTACTAATCTGTTTTCTCCTTCTTATGTTCTACATAAAAAAAATAAACAAAATAAGTAAATAAATGCATTTTTATAACTAATTAAAAATGTAGTGATGAAAAGAAAGTTTTGGGGTTTTTGTTGTTGTGGGGTTTTTTTGGGGGGGTTGGTTGGGTTTTTTTTGTTTTGTTTTGGTTTGTTTTTCCTTCATCTCTGTGGTCTTTGCTTAGTCTTTGCTGTCTCCTGTACTCTACATATTTGCTTTGCAGGTTCCTATTCTGCTGTGGACAAAAAGATGGAAAGAATAGAACAACCAGAAATGAGACGAAGTTATTAAACCAGTAAATGAGGAAACAGCACAAAGAATAAGGACACCTTGCATACAGAATTCCCTGCCTTTAGAGTGGAAATGCAGCAGGGTTGTTTGGCTTAGGGGATATGCATATTGTACAGCACATGCTCAAACATAAAAGGCAAGTGGCTTTAGTAATGAAAACTCCCACAGAAAGAAAGTAAGAGGATCAAATGTCACGTGTACCCTCTGAGGAGCTTCTAAAGATACCAGTGCTACAACACGTGCAGCTGTCTTTGAACTAGTAATTTCAGGTCTGTATCCTTCAAGACATAATAACTGCAAATAACATTTCCATTGTGGCCATTTCATTAGCAGCTAATAAAATGGAAAGAGGAGTTGCTGTCAGGAGAAGGAGAATGACCAGCCAAGCTAGGTGTAAAGCTAAAGGTTAACTACCAGACAAATGTGGCTACTGAGGCTGTTACTTAGGAGGTACAGGGGTAGCCTTTTGCTCCTTCTTTCACTGTAATAAAATGTTAATAGGGTGAAGCTGGAAGGAAAAAAACAAAACCCATGTGCAGATGAGATTGTGTCTCCCATCACCAGAGAAATCTGTGAAGTGACAGATGAGGCTGTGTAACAAAAAGAAAGGGGGAACAGTAAACATTTTATTCTTTAGAATTTATAACTGCTGTGAATTATTCTTCCCATTTAGAAAAAAAATAAATCAAAGAATCTGGGGTTTTGGCTAAATAAAAGTTTTTATAAAGGCATTTTCTTTCTGCAAACTATAATCCTTACACAGATACCTGCGCTGTGAAAACTTTGGAGACCTGCAGTTTGGGGTTGCAGTGCCTTCCATCCCGAGTCTGCCATGATGAAGTGTCCAGAAATGGTCCCCTGTAAACTTGGTAGGAGGGGTAAATACTCAGGCTAAGCATCTCATTTCTCCTTTATTTTTTTTCTTCTTCTTTAAATAACACACTGTGTCTAGCTTTTTTTTTTTTTTGTAAGAGAATGAAAATACTTAAAAATTTAATCAGATGACTGTGTAGTTTTTGTTGCTCAAGTAAGAGTTTTCACAAATGTATTAACAGAAGACTGTTACAACCTGAAGCTATGAATGTGTCAGTTTAGACATTCAATAGAAATACTAATTCACCTTTAAAAAGAAATGTGTGGAAGAAAAGGTGATTCTTCCTTGGAGGCGCCCCCATGGCTGGTCACATGAAGCACAGAAGTACATTCTTCCTTAAGGAGAATGTCTTCCACAAAGGTATAAAAGGACTTTAGTTTGCTGACCTTTTGAGAAGTGAAAGTGGTTCTTAATCATAAGAAAAAATGGGAGAGTCCAGCTTAATCTAAGAGACAATGAGGTGGAAATACATTGGGACTCAGATAGTCAATAGATAATTTTAATGTAAATGCTAATGTTAACTAGTTGTTTTATTTTTTGAAGATTGTTTCAATAGTTCAGTGCTATGTTTCTAAGCAAACTATTTATTCTATTACCCTTAAATCTCATCTTGTATGTTGCCGAAAAACCCAACAGAGAATGAGGAATTCCTGGTAGTAAGGGTCCTTCCAGCTACCCTACTGAGACAATCTAAAAGCACAGCTCTCTTCTGTGCTGATCTGGATTACTCATGGTGTCCTGGGATACGAATGGGCTGGTTCACAATGGTGTAGGCCAGCCTCCAAAAGGACGCTGTGCAGCCACAGTGGAAAAACAAGATTTCTGCTGTCTCTTGAGTGGTGGGGCAATTGGTGGCTGCTGAACCACATAAGAAAGTGAGGCATTTCTTCTCAGATCTACCTTACAGTTTTGCAATGTTTCAATGTTTACCTTTCTTTTGTAGAAATATTCTCTAAGCTTCTTTCTTATTTATATGTTCCCACTTAAGAGTTTCTCAAGTTCTTTACATCTTTCCTTGATTTTATGCAATTAATTGGAGCAGAGGGAGGATACACAGTTTTCTAATGCTGAAAATCCAGCATGCAGGAATAGTCTGTATTTTAAAGCTGGAAACTCTTCACTTATGACCATATCACTGTAGGATGTTATTTCAAATATATTCAAGTAGTTTACAGTGCTGAGAATATTTTAATTTTTGGAGGTCAGTTCAGATGAAGTAACATATGTCTCACTGGTAATAGGAGGAAGTAAAAAGCACTTTGATAGTTTGGGAAAGAAGCAGAGAAAAAACAAAAAGCTATCAGTTTATGGTTAGGAAACAGAACAGTATATGGTGCCAATATACTACAAAAGAGTAAATCATTACAGCTTTGGCAGGGGGGCACAAGTGCCTATGCATTCTGAGGAGACAGCTGTGAGGTTCTTTAAAGCCTTTTCTTATTTTGAGAAATCTTGCCATGCATTCACCTGTGCTAACTTCTGGAGCAGAAACTAGATAGAGTACTGCAAGGTAAGTTGGGTCAGATTTTTCTGCCATTACTAACATTCTGTCTAAGTGTGAGCTTAAACAGCCTTTGGGCATTTAAAGAGTGACATTTGTTGGCTAAAAATCAATTCTCATCAAGATCTCCTTGGCTTATATACTAGGATCCGTACTTTGAGGCTTAGGGGAATTATTGAGAATTTAAATGGGGGAAGAGGGAAAAAGGGACCAGAGAGGAGGCTCAGAAGTCCAGCAGGGAGGTAGATTCTTTTTCTCATCCACTATACATTATGGGACTGTGAGAGAAATAATGAAACCAAAGGAGACCTGAGAGAAAGCTTATGACTAAGCAAGGTGTATTCTTCTGTCCTTTGAGAGCTAATTTAGGTGAATCTTAAGGCTGAATCTTTGAGACATTTTATTTACTGAATGTTATTCTCCAATTGTTTGAAAAGAAGGTAAATGAAAACCCATCTACTGGAGGTGCTATGAGAGGGATGGATATGTATGGCTCTTTCTAGGAAGTATCCCAAGAGGAAAGGGTAGGAACGAGTTGAAATGGCACAGCTGACCCCACACCCTGTTGGGTGGAGGTTTAAGGACCGACCCTGTCCCCATTCCCAGGAGTTTCTCATCACAAGAGCAAGCCCTTCCCCCACCATAAGACAGGATGACAGTAACTTTGCAAAGGTAAAGAGATATATAGAAAACAGGATCAGAGGAGGTGCTGAAGTTTGCAGTCTCCTGTGTGAGGAGAATTCAAAGGCTTCATTGTCAATATCAGTTTCTGTTTTTTAAAAAAAAAAATAAAAATCTTGAACCATCTTGCAGTCTCATGTATCACAATCACCAGAGGAAGTAAAGGTCATTGATCTAATTCTTCATTCAGGTACAGGGAATATTAAAATGTGAGAGCCAATGTGAGATACCATATACAATAATTAGGATATAATTATGTCCATATATTTTCCTATAGATGAAATCACTTTTTCTGCACTTCCACTTTAAGAAATTACAGTGGACACCGTTCCTATGGTTACTGGGAGGTAGCATTTATGGAGACAGCTGATTTCTATAAAAGGAACAAAAAATCACTGCAACTGGAATTGCTGTGTTAAAAGTCACTTTGCACTAAAATTTTTATTTGTTAAGAGGTTGATGGAGATTTTTCATGTAACCAGGTACATTGTGACTAATTAAACACTTTAGATGACTAATACAGTGTAATTAATTTTGTCAGCTTTTATCATTTTGTCTCCCCCCACTGCCCCCAAAGGTTTGAGATTTAGGATGTCAAAAAACATCAAGAATATTTTAGAACATCAAAGGACAGACTGATCTTAACTGTGGTCAGAAGAGAACAGCTAAAAACAAAATTCACATGTTGCTGTCTGTAGTCCTACCATTTGGAGATATTGACCTATCATAATTCACATTCACTGATCATATTAAGCTTTTAGGGTTTTTTCTCCATATATGACCTAAAAGGAAATCTGAAATTATTTATATTGGGAAAGGAGTGTCTTTTCCTTTGAAAACTTAAAACAAAACAGTCTTCAGTATAATTCTAGTGGTTTAAGCAAGGACTGGTTAAAAGGTAACAAAATGTTTTACCTGTCTCAGAGGAAAATGTTTTCTCAGGCTGGTTGATATGATCTGTTTCAGTGAGACAGATCAGAAATAGCCTTCATCAATTTAAAGGATTTAAATTTTTTAAAATCTTGTTTACAGTGTAAAAAATATTTCACACAAAATTGAAAATATCATGTTTATTTGACTGATATCTTTTGATTTGCCCTCTTGGTCATTCTGTTTCAAAAAAGTTTACACTGATAAAAGAAAACCTTTGTTATGGATTTAGGGTTAGAAGTACCCCAAGAGTCAAGCTGGAGAATATGTTAGCTTTTATGTACCTTCCTTGGGGTCACAGATAAAAGCATCTCTATAATCATGATGTTTGGTTTTCATTACACAACATAAAGCACAAAGAATATTGTTTATTTTTTCCTACATCATATCTATAACTTCCCTTGGAGCTGCAATTCATATTTTAGAAGCATATTCAGTTTTGATTTGGAAAGAAAAACACACGATAGATAAAAAAGTATCTATTTATATTCAAATTTCATATCACTGATCCTTTTTCTATAGTTTTCTTCATCCTGTTTTTCACTCTGCTCTCCTTTTCATCCCCACTAGATTATTTCTTTTTATTCTCTATTTACTTGCCTAGCAAAGGGGAAAACAGGAGAAAACAACAGTGAAGAAAAACAAAGCAAATCACTCCTCAATGGACTAAAAAGACAAAATGTTAGTATTCAAGAAAAAATGTCAAAACTATGTCATTTGAGTAGGTTTTAAAATTAGACAAAAGTTACTCTGGCTGCTCTTGCAGCTCTGAATGGCTGATGATTTCAAAATTCATTTATGGGCCCCACAAGCAGACCAATGATTATCTGAACACAATGCTCATCTTGGAGTGTCTAAGGCAGAATGTTTTTGGGGAGTGCAGTGAACTTAATTTTTCTTTAGCTGGGGCTACACCAATGCTTTCCTCATTCTGAGCAGTTAATTTTGGCTTATCTGTGGATTTACACTGCTGTTCAAAGCAGAGACCTGTGTAACGTTTACTTCGAACCATCAGCATCCAGAAAAATGATGCACTGAATCTCATCTCTAACTCATACGTTCCCATAAAGTGTGTCAAAGCTCAGCAGCATTCATCAGTAAAACAAAACTCACTCCCCAGGCTACACAGAATGCACATGGCAACAAATTTATGGAAATGCACTAATTAAGGCTTAAGAATTCAAAGAAATTAACTTGAGCTCTCTTAAAAATTTCTTGGCTCTTTTATTTTGGTCTGAAGGAGCTTCAATTCTTTGTCTTTCAGAAAATGTCTTGGGGCGTGTCTGATAGCAAAATATCATATATTAAAGAACAGGTAGGATCAATTTTACTATAGAGAACACTGAAATAACTACTGGGACAGATTTTTTCCACTTTCCTTACATTTCCTTTGGACTATACAGAAAGAAATTGTTACTGCAGAGGAGTTGTAAGAACGACAAGGTACTAATGAACAGATTCTGCACCAGTACTTGCCCTAGTTTCCTCCCTCTTACAGTGAATTAATGGTTTGACTCTCTAACTGCTGTAAACTGGAATAGTTTCACTGGTTTCAATGAAAAAAAGTGTAGGTATGTAACAATTACAGATATGTCCCAGAGAGGAACCTTGAAGAGTAAAATATGGCAGAAGAAAGAAAGGAAGACAAAATCTCTTTCTATGTTAATGACTTAGGATCAGATTTTTTTTTTATTATTTTTTTTTTTTATTTTTCTAGTAGAAATGCTTAAAGGAAATGGGAAACGGACATCAACGCTTAAACTATGCCCTGGGTCTAGCATTTATTCTACAGTAAGAATACCAGGATGGACGAAACCTCACACTTCCCATATCCTTTCCCTAAGTATGATACTTTGGAAGAGAAGAATAGAATTGCTTTAACTGAGGGTTTGCTACTCAGCAGAGAAGGAACAGCGGGAGAATTCCCAAACTCCTTACAAACCTTCAAATGAAGAATGGTAAGAAATGTCATCATTCAAAATCACCTGTCTACAATCACACACCCTGTATTAAAGGTTCAAAAAGGAACCTTGGAGTGATCAGTAAAAGCTCATTTGCTTAAACAAATGCTCAACCTGAACTTAGTGAGGTTTCTAGGTAAAAGAATACAGCATTTTATTGGATTATGTGGACCCTGGGTTGAATTCTTCTTGGCATATGAAGACAATGAACATAGAGAGAAGGCAAAATGCCCTCTCTCACTTACTTCCACAAGAATCATGCTTCCTAAAGATGATTTTCTGTCTTTTCATGCATTCTGAGAAAGGTGAAGAAGGGAGAGAAAAAAATAAACCCCAAACCCAAACACTCTTGAAAATGTTCCAAACCCAAGACTAGTTATTACACTTCTTCACCTGCTATCCATTAGTAGTTAATCTGCACATGGATAAAATGTCAGCCGAGCTGTCCAGAAACATCTGGATGTTATGATACCTAGCAAATCTAATAGGCACAGTTAATGAGCCCAAAGACGGGGAATGCATTATGTGGTTGCTGTTACAGCCTTCACCCAATGAATATAAATAGGCTTTCGTTGATCTTTTGTCCTACTAAAATGTAATCCAGTTTATTGAACTGGTGAATTGCATTAACCATTTTGACATTATTTCCTTATAAATCTAACATGGTGTCCTTGTTCTGTTCTTCATCTGTACATAACACTAACAAAAGGAAAGGACAAAATCCCAACAGCAGAAAGGGGTTCCAAACCACTGATGGATGTTGATTTAAATGGGAAATGTTTTTTAAAGCTTGAAGAGAACATCACATATCTGCAGAAAAGAGCTGGGGAGGAGGTTGGAAGAATGCATTATAAAGGACGTATTTCATACTCAGAAGGACATGCATTATAGACTTGGAGCACAAGTAAATGAAGGTTTGTAAGTAGCATTCAGGAAAGGCTTATGTGTCTGAAAAATTGCCTACTTTTCAGCAGTATAGAAGTTTATCACATATTTACAAGCCTCACTTCATGAGCTCAAATCAACATGGCTACCGTAACATGAAATAAAAAATGGTCTTTAATTAACAGTGCTTATTTTACCATTCCAGTTTAAAACATCTTAAAAATATTTAATAAGATGTCAGTCATGAACGTGGCAATAAAATTTTGCCAGAGTTGGGGTTTCATATTTAACATGATCTCTGCTGTTTCTGCCCAAGTGACTGAAGGGGTTCAAAACATACAGCTGTGCCTAAGAGCCAAAATATAAATTTATTCTTACTGTGTCTAATTCCTTTTTCATTCAGCTCACAAAGGACCCTATTTTGTGAAATGCAGGATTAAGTGCATTTGTGGTGTCATTATGGTTTATCACAAGTATGTTAATATAAATGTGAAATAAATGCTTCTACTACCTGCATTTATAATAGCCATAAACAACATCTAGATTCTTTTTAAATTCACAGTTTATGAACCTGAAAGGTTATACATAAAAATATTTCTGATAATAAACACTTAGTACTTTTCAGAGGCAGATTTTACCCCTCGTACTGTTTTTACTCTCATACTGACCTGTGACTCCCTTTCATTTTAAAAACGTGTATTTATTTCCAGGAGACAGCAGCAAAGTAGATGAGGTAAAGGCAGGTCACAAAATTCTTGTCTAGTATCTCCAAAGCAGATATATGTATCCCCAGAAATCAGACTGAAAAGGCAGGAAATGTCCCCACAACTCCTCTGAAAGAGCAAGGAGGTGTCTCATCCCGAACACCTGAGCCAGGTCATTTCACCTGTAAACTTTTTTATGTCAGTCTTCATTGTATTTTATTTTCCACAGTTATTACTCCTGCAGCTCTGCAGGATACTCAGCTAGCTGAATATCAAAGGTGAGGTTTCCATGATTTCCTCAGCTTTCCATTCATATTCAAACTCTGTTTATATGAGCCTCTCGAAGATTGTCAGACTGTGGTTAAGAGCAAGGTATGGGCAAAAGGTTTAGCAAGGAAATAAAAGAAAATAAATGAAACTATAACCTTAATTAGGCTCATCCAATCAACTGCTTTCAGTGATGAATGGAAAATGTTGTGGATTTTCTTACACTACAAAAATATAGTATTTCATACAAAAACTATTTGCCTTTACTGTATTTTCTTGTCCAATTAAAAAAAAAAAAAAGACAAAAAAAAGACAGGGGAAGAATAAAAAGCCACATATTTCTTTGCTTTTGGCATGCTGATTTTTAGAAAAAAATGTATCATAAAACCCCCTAAATCCTTAACAAAACAGTTTTGATGAAAAAAAATAATTCTTGCTTTATTGCAGTTTTCTGCAAACACAAGCATCAATATGGATGGTAGAAATAATTTATTACACATTTACCCCTTTAAATGCCAAATAGAGCTTTCCAAATGTTCAGACAGCATCTCAGAAAGACAAACAGAAACTTTCTCTATTTGGCTTGTACTTATTTAATGTTGCAGGATATCCCATTGTGCAAGTTACTGTTCAGCAGCAAAAAAAAAATAGATCTATGCATCAGAGAAGGGACACAAAGGACACAATGGGGTGAACGAGCAGCAAAGCACTGCAGTAAGGAAAGCAACATGGCTCAGAGGAAAAGTAGAAGTCACTGTCTGCTTTTCAGATCACTTGAGAAAAGGAATCTGTAACGAGAATCCTAACAAATATCCCCATAATCTGTTTTTGAGAATAGAAAAATAACATCCTTACTATTTTTATGAGTCAGCTGTTGTGAAATTAATCAGGCTTTGGGTATTGTGGTGAATATTGATGGCTCTGACAGCATTATGTTTGCTCTATAGGCCAAAAAATTAAGAGGCTAGAAGGGCTTATGTAAAAATTAAAAAATGAGAATAATATATCGATAAAGTAGGAAAGGACATCAAGCAGGAAAACTTCAATAGCCCCTCCAAATACCAGAATCTTTAAATGATCAACCCTTCCTTTAAGGTTAGCTGTGAAAAATTAAAAAGGGAGAGAGAATTCTCTTGGATTAAATAAATACTACACTACGAAAAAATTTTCACAAAACTAAAGAACAAGTAAGGAAAAAATTGTCAAGAAATGCCTAATGAGTTTTTGTGTATGTACAAATGGCTCAGTGCATTTATTTTGGACCTGTACTTTTTAACTTTGCATATGTGATATAAAGAGAAGATTAAATCTTGTCAATTATTTTTCCCTGAATCTATGTGGGAGGTTAACAACTCTAAGGAATTTTATAAAGAAAAGTACAATATTAGATATGTACTATGCCCATCTTTGTAACAGTGTACAAGATAGATAAGGGAAATAGCCTTGAGCCAGCTCTTTAATATTGAACAATTTGGTGGGACAGGAATAGATTTTACCCTCTGAAAATACAGGAGTGATAAACGTCTCTTTAAAGATGCTTTGTAGTCAACAAGAGATGACAGTAAAAGAGACTATCTTCTGTCAACAATATCCCCATGGGATTCAAAGAAACTTACATCTCAATAGTGGCTACTATGGCTCAAAATGAAGAATGTGAAATTTTTTTGCATTCCAGTATGTATTGCAAAAATTGATTACAGAAGATGAGAAACCAGACATGTAAGATCCCAGCTCCATGCTGCTTTTATTAGATGAGCGCTTCCCCTTTTTCACATTCTAAATCATAACCAAGGGAGGCTTTTTCACTTGGCAAGATAATTTAAGTGGGGGAAAAGTTGTTCTCTTTCTTTATTTCCCAGTACAGCAGAAGCTGAAGTGGGATGTGACAGTAGAATCAGGCCTTCTGATTGCAAGCTGTGGGGTTTTTTGAGAACAAACCTCCACAAGTATTATTAAGAATAAGAATATTAAACTGCCATAGAGTAATGCTTTTTTAAACCTTTCTAAAAGAATTGCTCACATCTATAATTGTCTGCATATTTTTTTTTTTCCTTTTCAGATTGAACTGTACAGTATTGCAAATAGTACATATTTATGTTCTCTGCAGCTTTTTCCTTGTTAAAAATGAACTTTGGGATATCACAAACGTGCAAAGTCATCTTCAGATGTTTAAATTACAATAATGACCACACCTAATTGCTTGTTACCCTTCGTTCTCTTTGTTTTCCCTGTATTTCTGTGTTGTTTACTTGACACAGAATTTGCTTATAACACTAAAAATACACCTTAAACAGGATAATATAGATCACTTTTTCAGCCTTTCCCTGTCTGCCAATTACTACTTGAATGCAATGCTTTTCTTGATTTCTGCTGTGCAACATATGGATAATTTCATTCTATTTCCATGCAGATTACACTACAGTACCCTGGAATCCAGAATAGTCCAGATGTGATATTCCCTCTGACCACTGCCGCTGGAGGTGAAACTCAAGCTTGCTGCTGGAAGGTATTTGACTGAACAGGTTTTAGTAGGGATGTGGGAACAACAGGGTGACTTCTGAGAGCACATGGAAGCTTCAAATGAAACACAACTGGCCTAACCTGGTCTACAAATGTATATGGGCCCAAATAGCAGTGGTCCAACCTAGAAGAAGGATGCACTGAACAAAGTGTTGGCTGGACAACTGAACACAGTCCCCAGTCTCAAAGGCCAGAGATAGTTTCAGATACCTATCTGTATAAGCTTTTTAAGTGGTAAGTGTTTTCTTCCAGCTGCACCTAAGAAAACAAATGTATATGATGCAACTGCTGAAGGGAAATCCCTGGACAACTGCTCCAGCATAGCTGAATGGTCATTGGCCTGGAAACCACACTGCTTGTAAAAAGAGATCTGCTACTTGGAATAGCAGACATTGGTGTCATAGACACTGCTATCATAGACCAATTCTGCCAGTGACAACAGAGAACCCAGTCATCCTGATGGCTGTTCATATAAGACCAGAGATGTTGCTTCAGAATCTGTTCCACCTGCTTGTCCTGGTTGTGAGACTGTGGGCTATACAGGTTGTAAAGACTATGTTGCACTCCTAGGAGGCCCAAAAGCTGCCTCCAGAACTGGGAAGTGAGCTAGGCCTCTTGGTCCATCCCCACATATCCCATGGCAGTGCAATGCACGCTGCAAAAACAAGTGTGTGGTCTGAGGAGCCAGGGGGTTCCACTCTTTCGTGGAACAAAAATAGCTAGCTTTGTAAATATGTTCCCCACCAAAGGCACTACTTTATGAATGCATGTCCACAAAAAAAATCCATTGAAATAATTTTCCATGACTGCTCAGTAGCTGGTAAGTGTTGATACAGACCTTGTAACATCTGTGTCAGTCCCTTGGCCCAGGCATAAACATCACAAGCCCAAGCATAGCTTGCAATGTCTGCATAGACCAAAGGCCACCAGGAGGTTGGTATGATTCAATTCAGAGCCTTCAGACATCCACCATGCCCCACTATCAACAGCACAACAGTGCTGGAGGACCTGTGCCTCCAACTGAAGGACCTGTATCCCCAGCGGGGATGTACAGCTATTCATTACTACATAGAAAACCACTCTTCTGCAGGTCCTGCAAAGCATCTCCTCACCAAAACTGTGGCCAAAGGATTAATGGCCATCTCAAGATGCACAGAACTTAAAAAGGCAGCACACTTAGTTACAATAAAATATTGCAGAGAGAAAAAAAATACAGGGGTATGAATTCACCTTCAGGACAGGCTCAAAATAAGAAAAAAAATACATGAGATTCACAGGCTCTAGCAGGCAATAGCTGGAAGAAGATGACAGACAATTGATGGAAGAGGTAGAGCTCACCTGCCAAGCAGTTTTATTAGCTCTCCTGAAGACTCACTAAGGGCATTCATAGACATAATTTTTATAAAATATTGTCTCCTTTGAACAGACAGCCCATAGCCCTGACAGGAAGCCCCTGTCTCAAACCTCCAAACCTCACTATCCACAACTTTCAAAGCAAATCTCAATAAACAAGCAAGATGTTTGAAGAAGCATATCCTCCCAAAAAGCATGCATAAGAAGCACAGATAGTGTCAAGGAGAAAGAGCTGTATCAAAGCTAGGAGGGCATCTGCAGAAAGAGCCTGACAGATGTAACCAAGAAGAAAATTCTATGGAAATGGGCCAAAAAATTCTTCCTGTATGTTATGATGGAAACTGCGGCGCTTCTCGCTAGGAGAAGGGCTCAGCTATGGTGACTCCTGGGGAGAGTGCTATGTAAACATGAACTTTGCAAAATGGACTCTTTTAACAGATGTAGCTTACTCATGCTGATTATAATCCTCAGATAAGCATTCATATTTTCCTAACTAATATGAGATAAGTCTGAGTAAATTATCCAGAAGTAAATACTGTGTATCTTTTTTTTTTCTACTTCTATTACTTTTCAAGTTGTCTCCATGCCTCTGGAGACCACCAATCTCCTTTGTAGAGATAATTTTTTTTTTTAATTTCTCATCATAGTTTTTCTAACATTCATGATTTAGCTTCACTTTTCAGGCCTAAAACATTATTATTATTATTATTATTGTTATTCTTTGAAGCTGCTTTTTTTTTTTTGGTTGTTTTGTTTGTTTTTTTGTTTTCGTTCACTGCTGCAATTTGTCCAGCTCTGCTTGTACAGCAGCAATTTCATGGACCAAAGCCTTCCACTGTTGGTAACAGAATATATGTAACAATTTATATTGAGTTTCCATCATGTTGTACCAGTTGCCATATATGAATGAATTTAGGTTTGCAACACCCTGTGAGGTAAGGGACATATTGATTTTCCTTTATTATAGACTGGGAAACAAAGACTTTAAGCAACAAAGCCTCAGTCAATCACAGAGTCAAGAGCAGATCCCAGCTTTCCCAAAACAGGACTTGTGTTGGCTATTGCAAGGCTCTTCTCCTACCTTCAAGATGAGGTTATTCTTCAGGTAAAAAAAAAATACATGGAACAATAATATTAATATCAGATGGATCACAAAAAAAATGTAGGACCAGATGCACATATGGACTTCCTTTTAAAGTGATTTCTATAATATAATCTACGTACAATATTGTTGTCAAATGTGATATGCAATCATTTTTTAGGAGTTTGAAAGGAAATTTTGAAATATTTACCATGGCTTTATTAACTGATGGCTTTCGTGGTATTAAGAATCTGTTGCCTTTTCAAAGCAGCAATTATTTCTGAACTTTTCCCTTCCATCCGTCATTTTTTCCCTGGAAAGGAAGGCCTGGTATCCCTGAGCTACAGCTAAGAGCTTTGTTGAGCTCCCCACATCTCACAGAACTAGAGAATGACAAGTTTTTTTCTAATAATAGCTCTATTAACCCTTTTTTTTTTGCAGTAAAAATGTTAGCTGCACCTGCAGTGGAGCACATAACTCAAGTCAATTTTAAAGGAATTTTAATAAAATATTTGAAAGTTAATTTCAGTCATTGAGATCCTAAAGTTTCAAAGTCATTATGTTTTTCACTTATTGGACCTCTTCTGGATACTTCTTGACAATTCCCCCTCCAAACACTTTCTAGGAACTATTGCAAGATACAAGTGAAAAGTCTGAAGTATTTCCGTTAATTTTAAAGCTCCTTGGTTTCTACTCTCTCATATAGTTTTCCTCGTAAGAGTTAATCACATCCTGCCTGAAAATCAGCAGCTGAAAATATGATAATTTGGTAGTAGGTTTACACACACCCTTAGATGACCACGAGTTTTCTGAAATGCTGCACAGTTATTAATGATATTTAAACAGCTAGCATTCAAACAAATCCTTGATATTCAAATGTTGTATGTAGAATGCTACAAAACCAAATTTGATTCAATCTAATCTCTGCATGCAAGCCTGTGTTGAACTTCTACATGAAAATATGAGTTTATAATAAAACAGGGAAATAAAGACAAAAGTGAAAATAACCATTTGTATTTATCCATTGAGGAATTCATGATTCCTGTAGCACTAAGTTCAGTGCTTTGACTACAAGCAATGTCACCATGGGCACCACCATATGAAAAAGCAGAGGAAAACAGAACGCAGAAAATAAGGCGCTGAAGGATATTAGTCAAATACACACTGTTTCACTGTTTTGGTTGTTTGTCTGTTTGGGTTTTTTTATAAGTAAACTGCAGAACAGCATCTTTCTATTATTAGTGTAGCATCAAAGGACAGGCAAAAAAAATCTATACAATGTTTAAAATATAGATTATTAATTAAATGTAACTGGTTTGGGTTTTTTTCCTGGAATGAAATAAATCAACACTAGAAATCTGTGGGCCAGCTTGCCATGGTCAAACTGTCACTCAAACAGGGCTTGGGTTCTGGGTCATGATGGTTATATGTTGTCATCACAATATCATAGTTCCAAGTATGGACACCTGCAGCATATAGAACAGCTGCAGGTAGGACATACTTACCCAGTCATAGCCTGAAACAGAGATGAGAAAGTGTCACTTTGGTATGTCTTTTATTCAGAAGATCAAATCATCCAAAATACAGTAGCAGTTCTACAAGATATGAAGAGTTCCTGCTATTCTGGGAGTTAAACAAATTTAATAGTATCAAATAAAATCACTTATCAAAATTACCCTGAAAAAGGTCCTTCAGAATAAGAGTTCTCTCTACAATATATCACACTAGTATGGGTGTAGTTGATGAGCCTTTTGGAAAATCAATGAGAAAATGGGTCACTGAGCTAAATACTTGCTATAAGCAGATACTCATTAACAAGGTAGTATTTCACACTATCTCATGTTTTATTATCATACAACACTACTATGAACAACTGTACTCAAAGAATATCATTGAGCTTGAAAAACCAATCTCCCCAAAGATGCAAAATGCCAGAACTAAATCTGCTTTTTCAGCCTTAGTATAATGTCATCTTCACTGCCTCTACTTATATTATTCTTCAGCTACATGATCACAATCATGTTTTGGTCTCCACCAGAACTCTCCCATGTTCAGTGTGTAGAAGGGTTAATAATCATCTCTTAGCTTGGTGTTTTGGTTTGTTCTGGATTAGCACCCAGGATTTTTTTACAGTCCAAGCCGGTTCTTGAGTCAGAATTCTTCATTTCATTTTCTCTGGGTTATGGTGCTCACCAATATGCTCTATACAGTCACTGACGCCACTTTACATCACTGTCCATTGTTGATGGTAGTGGTCAGAGCTGACACAGGCTCCCTCTGAGAGTCAACCAAATTATCTGGCTCACAGTACTGTCTCACAATCCTTGCTTTAGTGATCACTGGCAATTCCTGAGAGGCATTGCCAAGCACTTTAATTTCCTGTCAACAGCGGCATCGTCTCCCTTATTCTGCTTCCCTGCTTATCAGCAATGGTTTGTGTCAGGAGGTATCTTACCTCCTTCAGAAAGGCATCCCTAAAGTTGTAGGGAGAAGTAGAGCCCTTGCTGTCAGCGCACAGAACATCAGTGCTAACTGTCCCACTCCCCACTGCCTTCCCATTTCCTGGGAGAGATGCTGCCTCATCCTCACTCTCCCATGCTCCCTAGAGATATCCCTCCTACTCTGCTTGAAGTCAGTCTTTCACTGCCTCTGTGCCTTCAGGTCTCCTCTATTCAAAACCACAGGATTGGCTGCAAGTGTTTACATGTTACACAGCTAGAGCAGCAGCTCATTAAATTTGGATTTTTCAAAAGGCAAGAGAAGAGAAAAGGGCAAAACTAATGAACTTGGAGAGGGGATGATTTACTGAACATCTTTTTCTTTCGTCTTTTTTTTTTTTTTTTTCCAAATCTGATTAACTAACATTTAATATAGCATAAATGCCTTCTGTATGGGATAAAATGGATATTGTTACACACATTTCTTACTTTGGAAACTGTATGGTCTTCCCTTTAATGAGTTGACATTTAGGATTGTGAAGGGATAAATCTGTTTCATCTTGGCTCTAAGAAACAGATTCACATTGAGAAAATCTAATAGATTTAAGTAGCACTAAACTCCCATGTAACTCCAGAGTTTAAAAAAAAATAAATAAAAAAGTAAGAAAAAGGTTTCCAAATCTCTCTTTATAAATTATATATGTATTTCAGGTGATAGATTAGAATTGACAGTCTCACAGGGTAAGAGTTTGTCACCTAGATTCTCTTCAGAAATGTGTATGGGTGAGTGATGTGAAATACACTCTGTGAGAGGAATTGAAGACGTATATCCACTTGGGACTAATCTTTCAGTCTGGAAAAATAGTTTTCTAAAATGAAAATGGATAGGTTTTCAAATTTAGGGTTATTTATAAAAAAGCTTTTTACATTCTGTAGGTTCACAGTGTTCTGAAGACAGCTGGCAGGGCTGTAAGTTTTGAGATGTCTGAGTCGCTTCAAAACTCACTGTTGGGCATTTGTATTAAATACCTTAAAACACTGACTGCTGCATAAATATATCTCTCTCTAATTTATTTTTTTTTCTTACTTGATTGCTTTTAACAGAAAGTCTTCTTTTCTGGAGCTATCACCATGTGGTGTGTAAAACATTAATGTATTCCACTGTCTACTCCTCAAATTATATAATTATCCCCGCTAAAATTACACAGTATTTGGCTTCAGTGCAAGATGTACAAAACATAAAACTAAAAAACATTGTTCTAGTCAAATGAAGAGCCACACTTGCAGTAGTCTTTAGCACTATCAAGTGGCAGTAGATAATCTGCTGCCACTTTGCCTTATTTTCATCAGGACAAATTATGAATCACAATTTGTCTTTTAGTGTTTGAATGCACTTAAAATGTTCATCTGCCAGACAGATAGCACAACTTATTGGAGAATGAAGCACATTTCTGAATGGGCTTTTGACTCAGAGTGCATTTGACTGTAAACAGAATTAAATAGGAACCTTTAGCCATTACTTATGGGGGGAT
Organism: Chloroceryle amazona; assembly: GCA_027560015.1. Classification (NCBI taxonomy): domain Eukaryota; kingdom Metazoa; phylum Chordata; class Aves; order Coraciiformes; family Cerylidae; genus Chloroceryle; species Chloroceryle amazona. Next base: position 17,758 of record JANHFX010027950.1, read on the forward strand.
CACTTCTAGATACACATGCTAGGTAAATGGCATTCATTTCCTGCGAGAGCATGTGACATGGATTTCTTACATTTCTAGATTCTCAGTCTGGAAAGCAACAATTCTTCATCTAGTCAGACATGTGCTCTGTTGCTAGCCCTGTTTTTTCATCCAGTTACCCTAGTATTGAGTTTAGCAATTTGGATTTATGCTGCATTATTAAAAGAGTTTCTATAACACTATTGACCCCCCCCAGAAGAGAAGCCCTCTTTGCCCACAGGTGCTTTTGTCCAGTTATTCATTGTCTCCACTGCTAAAAGCATGTGCATTTCTATATTCTTAGCTGTATTTCTGCAATGTATTGCTTCCCTTTTTCCCCAATGTAAATGTAATTATTTATGATTCCTTGTAGTATACATACAGGTCATTTGATTACTCTCAATAATTTATACAGGTTGCTAAATCTTATTCTAGTCAATCAGATTTATGAACCTAAATTTAGTTCATAGACCTATTCAATGCATGTATTAGAAGTCTGACATAATATTATCTTCCTAATTATTGACAAAAATAATTACCCTTATTTTATTTGTTATTATCTGAATGAGTATTAACTATTAAAATAATGTACCATCTCAGGCATATGGCAACAGATGAAATATTCCCAAAGCAAAGTCCTGGTTTACAAAGAAAAAAAAAAAAACAATAAAAAACCACTTTTGATTTCTAAACTCTAAGCACTTTTCCTTTCTGATCATCAGTATTTGCAAAAATTATGAATACATCCTAAACTGTAACTGAGGCATTGTTATCAGTCTCCATTCCACACATTTCTTCTACTCTTTCCTTTCACAAAGTTCAGATGCTGAGATGTGTAAGACCCATGGGCAGTGGTTCATCCTCTGTCATGGGGGCTTGTGATTCAGGCAAAATTTTATAAGTTAGACAATGAGTAAATTTCACTTATTCTCGTTGGAAAAAGAATAAAAAAAATCAAACAAATAGAAAGGCAGATACAGAAGTAATTTGCTAAATTTAATTTATGCCATGTATTCAGGAAAAATGTGATCTTCACAGCTAATCCCTGCAGTTTTGTAGTCAGGGAGTTTCTTGTATAACACATGTGGTTTAACACTTTTTCAGCTACTCAAGATATCCAAATGCAAAATCCACCATTCAGAGACATCATGTGGATTTTTGACATTTCCCAGGCACCCAGTATCTGAAAGCTGGTGAATGGATTATAATGTCACATAAATATAGTATTTTTAACCTTGACAGATAGAAACTAGTGACAATTATATTTCCTATTTCATATAGGAGGAAACAGTATGTGCACTGATTCACCAAAGAGGCTAAAACTTGGCAAATATAAACAGCATTTCTTAGGAATTATCAAAAAGCTTTTATTTTCACTTTCACTAAGAAAGTGGGAAAATTAAATTTTCACAACATATTGAACTTGAAGAAGTTTTTAACATCTTCTGAAATTTCAGACTCCTACTCTGAGCAGAATAGGGATAGCTTTCGCTGTTTTAGAATTTGAACACCATATAGGGAAGTACATAACAGTAACGAAATTTCTTTTATAAAATGAAGGAGTGGGTTGAAGGTCCCCGTGGCCTGTGCCATCCCTCTTTGTGAACTGCAAGGCAGGTTATACAATGGCTCTTCAAAACCAACTTTTCGTAGAGGAGGTCACATACTGGAAGCAAAGAGCTGTCATATGAAGGACTTATCATTGAAAAATGGTACAGTCTTGACAAAATATTACAGTACATTTTCGTCCTGTACGTTACACTACTGGATTACTCACATATTGATTGCTTTCACAGTCACAGCAGGATTATTTCTGGGGGAAGAAAAAACAACCAAAAACTTTTTAATCTGGGTTTTTATCTTCTGGAGGCACATGAGAACTAAGAAGCACCTAGCTAGACAATCTCCTTGTAACAATACTCATAATTGCCACAGCAATTTTTGGGTGATACCCTGTAAAAAGTGATAGGAAAGCCAGCTGTGAACTGGAAAGCTGTTAAAATATGTGGACAGGTATATGAGATCCTGTACCATTCAGTGATGAAACAAGTATCCTTTCTGGCTGCATTTATGAGGTTTGAAAGCACACCACTATGAAAATTGATCTCACTCGATAGAGGACTAGAGGTAACCTGGATATGTGAACAGAGGTGTGCAAGAAAAGCCGTTTACCCCTTTCACTGCTGTGATGAGGAAACTTCTCTGGGAAGAAAAAACTGTAGTAGCTATTTGTATGCAAAAGCTGGAACCAGTTATCTTGTTAACAGCTGTGATAACTGTTAGTGAATTCATTCAAAGTTTAACAGGGATTATTTCAATCAGTCTGACTGTTATAGACAAAAGAGGTATTACAGAATGAGGTATATTTTACAGTTTTCTACTTACCCATCTCTTTTATTGGGCTTATTCTTCTGCTCACAGAAACAGGGTGAGATACATTGAGGAAATAATGCAAAATTACAAACTGAAGTCTAAGTCTTTCAAAACATAAAGGTTCTATGAAAGAGAAGTCATAATTAGCATTCAGTATCATTGCTGTATAGTAAATAGATGGAGATTTATACTGAGAGGTGTGATTATCTGGTACAAACTGAGTTGTGTTCAAAATCCTTTAGACTCTGGATACTGGATAACTAAATCAAAGTCATCACTGAATTTGGGTCATTCTTTATGCAAAGCACCGAATTTGTCCAATCCTAAAGCTCCAGTGTACAGTATCTATCTTGTAGTAATAATAATAACTGAAAATATTATTTTTAATAAAATATATTTTTTAAAAAGTAATTTTTTTTCAACAGTTCTGTTTTCCAACGCAACATGAACCAGCAGTGAGCTCATGAACAGCTGTGTCCTAGGATACATCAAGAGGAGTGTGGCCAGCAGATCAAGAGAGGTGATTTTTCCCCTTTACTCTGCTCTTGTGAGACCCCACCTTGAATACTGCATCCAGTTCTGGTGTCCCCACCATAAAAGGGACATTGATCTGTTGGAACAAGTCCAGAGGAGGGCCACAAAGATGATCGTTGGGCTGGAGAACTTCTGCTACAAGGATAGGCTGAGAGAACTGGGATTGTTCAGACTGGAGAAGAGAAGACTCCAGGGGAACCTTATAACTACCTTCCAATACATGAAGGTTTCTTACAGGAAGTCTGGAGAGGCACTCTTCACGAGAGTGTCCAGGGATAAGACAAGGGGAAATGGTTTTAAACTGGGGGGGAAATAAGTTTACATTGGATATTAGGAAAAAGTTCAGTACAAGGGTGAGGAGACTCTGGAATAGATTGCCCACAGGGGTTGTGGATGCCTTTCTTGGAGGTGTTCAAGGCCAGGCTGGATGAGGCTTTGAGCAACCTAGTCTAGTTGAGAGGCATCCCATGGTGGAGTGGTTGGATTAGATGATATCTAAGGTCCTTTCCAGCCTAAGCCATTCTATGATTCTATGGTTCTATTTTAGGTCCTGATTTCATTGTGTTAACTACTGTGTGAATAGAGAGGAAAAAAATTCTCTGCAGAGCAGTGCCTTCAACTTAATTTATTACAAGTTACAATAAGGCAACTGTCATAAATACCAGAGGGTGAAGGGGATAAGAGATTGAAGGAAGCAATAATAAACAGGAATCTGCATTTATTCTGGTCAGTAGTTTGTGCTGCTTCATGCTTTTGCATAAGTTGAATGCGTTTTTAAAATGATAAATATATGTCCACAATTTTCAGTGGCCTGCTACCTACCTATTGTGAAAGGTGATTGATTTACTGTAAGAAATATAGAATAAGAAACAGATACTGATCAGAATCTCATGCCTGATATATCTTTTTCATTTTGATTTCACCTTTTGTACATAATAGTGCTTTTATGAGATGAAGTGTTATTTATGATTTTCTGTTTGAAATACATATGTGTGTAATGAAAGCAAACTCAAAAATACTTTAAAGGAATGAATCCTGACAAAAACCCCAAAATACTCTGTTATTTTTATCTGACATGCTCATGATACAATTGATCATAAACAAGGCAACCAAGCAAATTCAATTCCAAGGTTGGCTGTCTTTAATTTTTTGAGTTTTCCAGGTGACAGATCTCTCAGTCTTTGGGTTTTTTTTGTACGAATATCATGTTGTTTATTAAAATATGAAGAAAGATACTGTGTACATGAAGAATTTGACTGACTATATTTGCCATGCAGTAAAATCTATTGGTGTCATACAGAAAATAAAGAATCTATCACATAATGTTTCACTTATGCTATTGTTAATGATTTTATTATATTAGTACCCATGAGGTGATTGGTACTTCCCAATCATAAGTGGACAAATATGTTAGAAGTAGAGACGGATAAAAAGTGGGACAAAATATTAGATATGCTGTCAGGATATTAAGCATGAAGGTTGGAAGAGATCATCTAACTTGTTAGGAGTTTCATCTCATTCCCTCGGTTTCAACACCCTTTTTTTTATGAATTAATAACCCCCTGCTGTAATCAACTGTTATCTCTGAGTTCCTGCCTTAATGTCATCTGCAAACTAAACTTTATCAATGAGAAAAATACTGGGGAAGATGCACAGACTGCAAAATTCAATGGTTTTGCAGCCATGATGGAAGTGAAAAGGAATATTTTGTAGTGTACTATGGTTCACCCAGTCAGGAATGTTAGGAAAGCAAGGCTTCTCAGTGAAAACTAGGACAATCATTTGACACATGGCAAGCAGCTGGTAAAAGGGGGAAGTAAACTCTCCAGATATTTGTTTGGAAAAAAGTATTTAAGGAGTCACATTGACAGTAGGTTTCCAAACTGAAGCAAATGTTCTGGGGCCATTACTATTCAGTAATTTAATTAATGAGCTTGGATAGTGGACTAAACAGCTTTTAAAAGCTGTTTAATACTTTAAGATTTGGAGTAATCAGAGGACTAAATAATATGATTACTGAAGAAAATCTAAAAGAGCTGAGTTACCTAGTTTAGAGCAAAGAAGTCATGACAGAAGATTTTAAAACCTGGAAGGTTAGCTCTAAAGGTCATGATGATAAACTGTCTTGTCGTATTCACTTTAGCTAGAATAAGAAGCAATAGGCTTAATTTGCAACAGTGATTAGGAAATGCATTATAGCAGGCAGAATAGTTAAATAGTAAAATGTCTGAGAAGTTTGTGGTGGTTTTGATTTTTGTTTGTTTTACTTGATAAATGTCTAGAGCAAGTTAGGTGACCTTCTAAGGTTTAGCAAGAGGTAGACTGCTATGGTCTTTCTGTAGGGTCATTAATCTCTTGACCTCTTTTCCAACCCTGCTTTCTATTATTTAACTTCTTTCTATCTAATCATACATCCTGTACTTCTGTATCATGGCTGGCCGTAGAATATCTTAGTAGAGACTTCTGTTTCCCATGTTGTGAACTGAAGACATTCCAGTGGGGCCAGAAGAGCAGAACCAGAACAGAGCTCTGGCTTCTGCCCCAGTGGTAGCTTGAGACCAATGGGAAAGTGCAGAGAGGAAAACAGTTCAGAAAAGTGTGACAAATGTACAGATGGATTTGATGCCTCCAGGGAGAAAACCTGACACAGTTAGGAGTCCTAACTCTCCTTTTTTAAAATAAATTATTTTTTTCCTATGACTAGATATTGCACACACAGGCTACTATCTCTCTCTCTTTAGATTAATAGGAAAACGTGCAGCTGGAGGAAGGTATACATGTGTGTTTGTTTTCTCAGGCATGGTAAAAATGAGCGACAGGACATTTCTTTGTCAGGGGAAGACACGATTCCCCATTTGTATCTTCTTACATGAACAATTTGAAGGAAATCTACTGAACAAAAAGCTTAACTCTTTCCCTCCCCTGATTAATCTACTCCAATCTTTACTCAAAAGTATCAGGAAGAAGCTTTTCCTATTAAGGCTGCCACTGGCCAGGATTTTTCCAATAACAAGTTTTCCAACTGAAAAATGAAAATCCACCAAAAAAAAAGAAGTCTGAAATGACTTAGCACACAATCTGAGCAACCATAAATTTATTGCAGGTACAGGATCAGTGGGATTTTTTTTTTAAGTTAGAGAGAGACAGAGATAGGAAGGACAACAGACAAGATATTGATAATTTGCGCATGGAATTTCTATGAGGGATCACTCAGTTTGAGTACTTGCTTTCCATTATTTCACATTGCACAGTTCTGCCCTGACTTCAGCCCATGACATACTCTGATGCTGGTCAGTCTTGTGCTGTCCTACTCAGGGGACAGTGTGACAACCTTCCCCTTTGTTTATATAATTGGACCATTAATTAGAGAAGGGTCTTGAGTCTGCTTTACTAGCTAACACTCAGTATGTCTTTTCCCCATATTTCAAAAAAAAAACAAAAGAGCTGAAGTTGATGAGGAGGAAAACCTTACCCTTGCCAGTTGGGAACTGGGTCAATTTAGGCCAGCAGTTCAGGGAAATGAGAATGTCTGAGATTTTTATACCACTTCATTTCTTTCTGACCATCTTTTTTGAAAACCATTGGTAGTTCAAGTATGTAATAAATACATATCTAGATTACATCTGTATTTTTAATTCAAAATTCAAAACAGTAGAAAATATGTTTTTTTAAAAAAACTTGTATTAATACTATTCTCATAGCTTTTGTTTCTCTAGGCTCTCTCTTGTATATCTTTCTTTATATTTTGGTTCAATGATTTACCATGTGTTTAATTAACCTTATTCTAATCTCTCTTTCTACTGAATCCCCAAGTGACCAGAGGCCCACCCCTGATTTAAGTATATAGCAGCAGTCATATTGACTTCAGCAGTGCAGGATCAAATCTCTTATTGCTTCAGAGCACCGGTGTTACACTTCAATCCATTTTGTACTAATAACACATTAATTTTCTTTAGCAAATTTAAAGGTAAACTAAATACATGGACAGTGTTAGGATGTCGTTTCAAACTGAATTCTTATATGTCACGGATGAGTGGAATAATAAACCTGATAAAAAATTAGTGCATTGATTGCATTGTAGCTGTAAGACTGAAAGGATGCAGAAACGTGGTGACAAAAACACTACGTGCATATTCCCACTTCATTTCATTAAATGATTTAAAAAAAAAATCACATTTTCTTATTCTGTCCATAAACTGAGACGAGGAATCTAAAAGACAGGAATAAAAGGCAAGTAATACCTGTCTAAGCTTCTCATCATGGGATCAGCTTTTCATTATCTTATTTTCTCCCAGCTTTTCAGATATAAAGCATTACACTGTATTTGTAAAACTGCAGTTTGAACAGCTGTGTTTAGCAGTGAAAGTATATAAGGATATTTCAAAGCACAAACCAGAGACAGATTTAAACAGGTTTGATTGGTATGATTCACTGAGACCCTTCATTCAAAGAGACCTTCTGGGATCTCTACTGACATTATTTACTGAGAAATAGTCAGGGTTATGTCTCTGTGCATGGTTAACACACAGTCCAGATGTGAAAGTCTGAAAGGTAATTGTCTACTACTGACCCTGAACTCTTATGAGTACTAGATCCTGATTTCTCTAACAAGCATCTAATGCTAAGAAAGATGCAAAAGATAGGTTAAAGGTGCTTCTGGAGCTACTTATTTTCCTTGACTTTTGGATGCCTAAATGACGTAAGGCAATACTGAAAGGTCAGACATCTGGAAATTAGCTCCATCTCTCATCACTTTCCCTGCTTGACTCAGAACAAGGCAAAGAAGCTGTGCATGGAAATGCCATCTTCTTCTCTGCTCCAGCCCTCCTGCCTTCCTACTCGCCCTTCCTCTGCTCTTCCTTCCTCTGGCACCTCTGCACCCGGCCACACCTGTGGGGTATCTCACATTTTTATATACAGCATAAGACGTACATTTGGGTGCCAGACTCCTGTTCTTTCACTGTGGAGTTTGCCTCCCATGCATTCAGAGCATAATATTTCAGTGCCTTTTCAATTCTGTGACCAGCAGTGCCAGTAGCAACCACATGCAATTTTTGGGGCTGCAAAGTAGTAAAGAGGCTGCAGAACAGCACAGCGTTCTGAAACTCAACTTTGACAGGGACTGGCATTACTAGACACATTAACACCCAGGGTGATTTATGCTGCAACTGCTGTGCCTGTGGTGGATGCGTAGGCACAGACATGACTGGACTGACATGTGTGTTCACATGCTTTGAGTGAGGGTGGTGTTCAGGCCTTCCTGCAACTGCTATTGAATTGTCGTGTTTAAACATAAGAAGACGTTTTGTTGGTTGCATTAAATAATAAAAGCATGCAGCCTTATCATATTGTAGAGCAAAGTCACTTTTCATTAACATACTTTAAAAAGTCACTGAATGATTTAATAATTAAGATATGACAGAGGCAAGGTACCTCCTGGCTCCAAGAAAACCTACAACAACAAAACCGCCAGATTTCCTTCAGAAGGTAAATTTTTCAGTGTTTATGTGCTGAACAATACCATTAAATCTATTTCAGACTTGTGTTTCTGACCCAACAAATCACATTTGTTCCTTTTTCCTTCAGTTCTTTCTTTCTGTTTCTTGGGCAGGAACCACATGGCAGATAATATTAAACTGACCTTCTTCTTGTCTCAGAGTGTAATTTTTTTTCTCTCCTTTCATTATCACTCTTCATATACAACTACAATAAATGTCAGGAACTGACAAGCAGTAAAATAGTTTGCTCTCTTCCAGCTCTTGTATAAGTTGGCCAGCAGAAGAAAAGACATAGTAAGATAGTTTACAGACAGATATTTTTATACATTGTTTTGTGAAACAATGAGTGACACTACTGCTCATATCATCTATTTTCAGAAAGAATCCAAAGCCCAAACAAGGAAGATGCTTCTGAAGTGAAGTTAAGCGGTGTTGTCTCATTACCATACAGAAAGTCATCCATCCTACCCGTTTTGGAGAGGTCTTCCAGAGCTGTCAGCCATCCACCCCTCCTTATAGCTTTATCTTGTTAAACTACAACGTTCCTCCAATTTCAAAGACTAGTTTTAAAGTACTCTTTTATTTGAAATAAGAGAATTTTGTAAACGTCGCATTGTATTTTACTTCAACAAAACAGAATAGCTTCTCATTCTCCTCTCCTTTCCCTTAAAACAAAACAAGCTTTAATTTTTATCGGTATCATTTAGATAGGGCCTTTTTTAAGGCAAGTGCTGTATTTGTTTTTCTGTCATAAGCTTATTCTATCACACTTCTAAGAGTACATTTAACAGTTTATAGAGAGTTAATGAATTACAATTCGTTCTTTCAATAAATCTTTAACCAGCTATTAAAATTCTCAGCAGGCTGTTAGGTTACTTATCACTCCGGTTTATAACCTTGAATTTGGGGGCTTATAGCTACCTATAGCAGGTATTGCTCATTCCTGTAACTGTTCATAGAATCACAGAATCAGAATACTTTGGGTTGGAAGGGATTTATAAAGACCATCTAGTTCCAACCCCTCTGCCATAGGCTGGGATACCTTCCTCTAGACCACATTGCGCAAAGCCCCATCCAACCTGTCCTTGAGCACTTCCAGGAAGGGGGCATCTACAGTCTCTCTGTGCAACTTGTTTCAGTGCCTCTTCACCCTCATTCATCCTCACACCTAATCTAAATTTACCCTCTTTCTATTTAAAACTATTATTCCTTGTCCTATCACTACATGCCCTTTTAAAAAGTCCCTCTTCAACTTTCCTGTAGGCCCCATTTAGGTACTGGAAGGCTGCTATAGAGTCTCCAGGCTGAACAATCCTGAATCCCTCAGCTTGTCTTCATAGAAAAGGTGCTTCATCTTTCTGATCATCTTCATGGCCCTCCTCTGGAGTCTCTCCAATAGCTCCATGTTCTTCTTGTGTTGGGGGGCCCAGAGCTTAGTACAGAACTCTGGGTAGGGTCTCACAGGAGCAGAGTAGATGGGGAGAATCACCTCTTTTGACCTGCTCGTCATTCTTTTGATGCAGCACAGGATAAAATTGGCTTTCTGGGTTGCAAGCATTCAGTGCTGGGTCATGTTGAACTTCTCATCAACCAACACTCCTAATTCCTTCTCCACAGTATTGCTCTCAAACCACTCATTGCTCAATCTATATTTGTGTTTGGGATTGCCCTGAATCATGTGCAGGACCTTGTACTTGATCTTGTTGAACCTCATGAGGTTCACATGGGCCCACCTCTCAAACCTGTCAAAGTTCCTCTGGATGGCCTCCATTCCTCTAGTGTTATTGAATGTACCACACAGCTCGGTGTTGTCTGTAAACTTGCTGAAAGTGTACTAGATACCACTGTCCATGCTGGCAACAAAGATGTTAAACAGCCCCAGTCCCAATACTGATTCCTGAGGAGCTCCACTCACATTGGTTTCCACCTCAACATTGAGATGTTGACCACAACTATCTGAGTGAGACCATCCAGTCAATTCCTAATTCACTGAGTGGTCCACCCTTCAAATCCAGTTTAGAGACAGGGCTGTGGTGTGGGACAGTGTTAAATCCTTTACACAAATCCAGGTAGATGACACCTGTTGCTCTTCCCTTATCCACCAACACTGTAACTCCATTGTAGAAGGCTACCAAATTTGTCAGGCGTGATTTGCCCTTAGTAAAGCAATGTTGGTTGGCACCAATCACCTCCTTATTTTCGTGTCCCTTAGCATAATTTCCAGGACAATCCGCTCCATGGTGAGACTGATGGGCCTGTAGTTGCTCGGGTCTTCCTTCTTTCCCTTTTTTAAAAATAAGCATTGTTTCCTCTTTTCCAGTCAGTAGGAACTTCATTGGACATACTGCCATGACTTCTCAAATACAATGGTAGTGGCTTAGTCACTTCATCCACCAGTTCCCTCAGGACCACTAGATACGTCTTATCAGGTTCTGTTAATTACTATTAGTTACTTTTTGACACTTTGTTCTGACTGTGCAGTTGTTATGAATTGCTACTTGATTTTTTCCTGTACCACTCTGTACTTACTGAGTTCCTGGGCTAGTGAAGTGGGTTGAGTACTAGAGATTGCCTCCTGGCACCAAGAAACCCATATTTTTGCTATTGCCTTGCAACGACCTTCGGATCTTTGCCACAAAGTTTTTCTTCTAAGTGAAAGTTTTTAGTATGATCTTTGGGACATAGAAAGGCTCAGAGGAGGGACAGGGAATGAAAGTATTTCACAGGTTTGGTTTCTAGGGCTTTACTGACAGCCTATTGAAATTTCTAAAATATTCCCCTAGCGTAACCTCCTTTCCCACTTCCCACCTGTCACTTGATTCAGGGAGACTAAAAATAAAATACTCAGAGGGTATGTTGAGTCCTTCTTGTACAAAGTTTCTGAATGTCAGACTTTAAAACCAAACGTTTGAAGGAATGGTAAACTCCTCAGGGCACAATGTCATTCCAACCACTGGAAAGACTTCCTGGAATAAGCCCTTACATAAATATCTGCCCTGCTCTTTACCAGATCAGTGGTGTTGGATAGGATATTTTAAACAGAATGAACAAACTTTTCAAATTTAAGGAAAATCCAGGTGAGAAACAAATCCAAAGGCAAACCTCCTCTCCAGTTTGGGCTGATAAGGTAGACTCCCTTGTAGTGTCCTCAGATTTAGCTGTGGATAATAAACCACTTGCACAATGTGATACAACAGATTCTACATGCTTGTGCTAACTTTTCCTTCTCTACTTATGAATGCATAAATATATATACTCAGTTGCTCTGTGAAGAACAGGCTGATGTGGTGCAGATCTGTATAAGCTTAAATATAATATTTTTATTTTAAATCTGAATATTGTTTCTGCCTCCTCCCCATTCAATACTCCAAGGCTCCACTTGATTATGTAATCTGTGTCTTAGAAGTGCTTGGGGTGTATCAGAACCCTCCTTATGGAATAGAGGCTCAGATGGGGAGCAGGGGAGCTGAATGACTACCTGAGAAGCTGGAATATAAGAGAAAGAGCCAAAGAGATTGAACAACTTGCCTGGAGAATAACACGATAAAGGGCCATTGATCCTGGACTAGCTGAAGCATGTGGGGTCCTGCAGCCAACTCCACTCACAACCAAACCGCATTCAGCCAGGGGATGAAACCTGTCTGTCCTAACTGAGCTTATTGCATCCAGGTCATAATGATGAAACACGAATCACTTGAAGGTACTGTAGTAAATGAAGCTTGACTCCAGGTCTTTCTTTGCAATCTTCCACTAACTTTTCTTTATATATTTACAAGAAATGTGGATTATAAATAACAGTACTAGCAAAATCATATTGATAAATTAATTCAGTAGTTCACAATTAAATTACTAACCTTTTGCAATTAATTTGTTAAACATGTCATAAAATATTGTCATGTTTAAACAGTTTTAATTTGAGTACAAAATATTCAGGGATGTAGCAAGTTCCCAAATTGACATAAACTGAGAAACAGATTAGTATATCAATGGAATACATGAATTATAATATGATTTAAATTTAAATGTAAATGAGCTAAAAGCTATTAATAAGACATTCACACTAGGAAAGAAAACTATGCCAGAGAAATCTTCATCAAGTAGCAGTCTATCTGATTTGTAGTCCAGCACTTTGTAACAAATTACAGAAGACTAAAGAAAATAGAAGTGCTACTTTCTGGAAATGAGATTACAATAGATGAAATAATGTCATGTAGAAAGGTCATGATGACTCAATTCCCATGTATTTTGGGGGTATAACATTTGATGTGAGAGCATAGACACAGTCATTATCCTCAGTTTATGTCTCATGATCATCTCTAATGTCACCTAGCTGACATCTGACAGAACTTTGATCTCAAAATCTTTGTGTAATTTCTGTCTGTAAGACTATCAGGAATTTTGCCTAAAAGACTATCAGAATTCTCAGTTATTTCTCTGCCAAAATCCTTCCTCATGATCCAACTGTATTTCAACTTCATTGCAGTAGTTCCCAGTCTAATAGTAGCTACCCAGAGACAACATATCATTAGTCCATCCCTATATAGAAGTAAGAGTGTTTCTCCTCCAACTTCATTAATTTCATGTATGCTTTTGGATTAATTTTCATGTTACATCTATTACTATGAGATAGCAAGTCTGTGAAGCTCAGTCTGCTTCAGCAGAACCATCTGTTAAAACCTACTCTCTAGCCAGCTCCCTCCTTATTGCTGCTCCAGAATTGTCTGGGAGATTTGCTGCTGATGCTTTGCATGACAGGCAGCCTTCCTTGCCCCTTCAGGCTTGAATCATGCAGTGCTTGCTCCACGTTCTTCCCCTTACACCACTGTCTGGAAAAAAAAAAGTTAGCTTCATGCCATGCCACTGAGGGCATGAAGATATAGCCAGGACTTCTGGTGGCTGAGAAGGGTGCTATTCAAAGCAGATATGGCTGTTTGAAGAAATGGGTTCAAGGACAATAAGGAGGTGTAGGTTTTGAGGGATGTAGAAATGGGGTATGGTAAGAGTTGAGATTAAAAGCCCAGACTTCTACTTATTTGAGCTGGACTTTAAACTTTTTATATTACTTCTGGTATGAATGAATGCAGAAAGGATTCATTTTCTGGGCTGAGAAAAACTCAACCTCTTCCTCTCAGAAGGGTAGACTTCCTATAAGATTTGATCTGACTTCTTTCATTAAATTATGTACGATATCTGAACATCTGGAAACATGTACTTCATTTATTAAATAAAACTTCGCTTGCTTAGTGTGACAGGATTACATTGAGTGATACAGTTTATATAATCACAACAGAAATGCTGGTTTCAGATTGCAAAAAGATGAGACAGAACTGGAAGCAGAGAAAAATAGTACTTGAAAAGCAATGATCTGGTTGTAAATCCTTAGAACAATACCATTGGACAACTGAATTGATGACCTGGAAAGTAAATTCAAATTAAGAGATATTCGGCTATAAGAATACTGGAGACACAGCAACAAAAGAAAAAAATATTTTAAGATACATCATAAAAATGAGGAGACTAAGTTATTTTGATCTCTTTCTAGATGGTGCAGCAGTGTGTTTAAATTGTGAGAAACCTAATCAAGTAATGACTTGCCAGGGTTTCCAAAATGTGTATCTACTGGAATAAGGCATTATGTTTCTAAACTGCCACATAAATTTGAGTCTAATTTGCAGGGTTCAATAATTTTATTGAGATTGCAGTTTTTCTCAGTCAATGTCAGAAATGTATGAAAGCATTTATGATAATTAAAAGAGGAATGGAAAGTATGTGACCCTAGAAGGGGCATTGCATTATACTACCAACCTGAGAGTCTATGATGGCAAACTAACGGTTGCTGAATTCTATGTCAAAAATGCCACTGTGTTTTTGGAAAAGGTACAGTGTAGGAAACCAAATGTAAGGGCCCTGCTGTATACTACATAGTGAACTCTATACCAAGATAGGGTCAGCTTTGTTATATTGATATCACTCCAATTTTATTGTAACCCCGAAAAAGAACTTCCAGCCCACCAAGATCCTCCTCAATCCAATAGTTGTGTACATCTTCCTAGTGCTCTCCTGACTTTGACCAGCTTTCATTATCTTGTGAGACTAATCTCCAAACATCACAGACAAGCATATCTGGATCATTGTCATTGTCCTTCTAACAGCTGGGTAGGAAAAAACAGCTGTATTATTCAAAGTATAATGCTGGGTGTTATGATTTAAAGCTTTACATTAATTAACATTAAATTATTTACAATTATTATTGGAAACTTACTTGATTTTCCCTTTGCATAAATTCATAGCAACAAAATGTTTTGTAAGTTGAAAACTAAATAACTGTTTACGTGTGAAATATTGTCCATGTGACAAATAATCTATATTTCTCTATTTTATGTGATACTGAGCTTAGCTAAAGGAATTTTTGGTAGAGTTGCTGTGATGTTCTAGATTATTTAAAAATGGCTTTTATAATTGTAACAGAGTTAGTTATGATTTGTGGATGTTTTCTTACACCCTAAAAATGCAAGTTTGCATCAGAAAATAAACTGACTCCTCATGGTTTCAATACATTAAATGACCTATGTGGAAAAACATGGAAAGGTAATACTGGTTTCTACATGCTGATTGTATATATGGTTGATTAGAAGAATAAAGTACTGTATTCTTTAGAAGAATAAGGAAATAATGACACATACAAAAAAAAGTTGGTGAAATTGTACAGCAGCAGTGTTTGTAGCATTCAGTGATGCAAGTGTGTAATAAATCACTAAATAACAAATCTTGCTTTTCATACCCAGGCTTATATATAAAAATATATAAACCCAGGCTTTATATATATAAAAGCTGGATAGCAAATAATGGAAGCCAAACTGAGGTAGAGTACTCACATAAAAAGTGAGCTCTCTGTATTGAAATTATTACTGGATATAGTCTTCTGCAGAAATCAGGCCCATTTGATAGGTTCCCAATGCTTATCCTGTTAGATGACTTTGCTTTGAAATTCCTGCAATGAGGATTAGTGATTTTCTTCACAGAGACAATTAACAAATACCAGAATGCATACCCTGCTGCTGATACTGCAGTTTGGGGAGATGTTGCTGAAACAGTCCTTGGCAAGGCTGAACAGCTGGAGTTTGTTCTTTAGAAGGATGTTTCTTTCCCAATTCTAGGCAATACTGGGACAAAACACAAACAGGAGGCTCAAAATGTCACTAATGCTAAGTGGATGTTCTGTATATGGTAATATGAATGGAAAAATCACTGCATTTTACTGTACCCAGTTTTGCTGAAGCAAATGGAATACCATTGCACTCACTCTAGTGAATATATTTTTTTAGATTCTTGAACAAGCAGGTCTTTTAGTTTGGTTTTTCTTCCCATAAGAAATGTGATACAACTCATCTTTGTTATGCAAAATTTTCTTCATTTAGTTCAAACCTTTGTGTTTATTAACTGCTCCTTTAACCACCCTATATCTTTCTCTCAGCAGTTAAATCTGTGTCTATATAAATGATTCTTTAAGAAAAACAAGTCTAAGCCTATTTCTGCAAGGTCTTTATCTGCAGTGACGGATGACCTGATGACTCACTGTATATAATACCTACATTTGGAATTATTTTGCAACTGAACCTCACTATAGAAACAACACAGTTGCATTTTTTTCCTCACATATTCTGCCAGTGGAGGCCTTTGTCATCCTTCAGACCCCTGCCCCTGTTTTCCTTCTCTGCCCTCTATTTAGCTGAAAGTTGCATCAAGCTGAATACTGAAAAGGTGCAATGCTTGAAAGGACTCGGGGAGATGCCTGAAACGACAGAAATAGCATAGGAATATATGTGAGAACCACCCACTCATGCAGATGCAGAAAGCATCCTACTTTGCAATAACAAGGGAATGGATGTACCCACCTCTTATCAGAAGGTGTCAGTGTTGCCCCTGGCCTTCCCTGTGCAGCAAAGCTGAACAAACGAGACCGTGGGTCATTCATGAAGTTTACTCTTGCCCTACTAAAATGCCTTTCACCACCTGCACATATGGCTGCAATATTTTGGAGAATATTTCTGGATAGCAGTTGGTCTCTGGGAGATGTAGAACAGCGCTGTTTCTAAATGGTGGAAAAGGGGGGAGGGGGGGGCTAGGGGGGTGAGGAGGCTGGGTTTGACAGCACTGAATATGCTTTTTCTAACACTGATTTTTGAGATTCCAGAGCATGAAAATATTTTTAAAACTAGTTCAGCTATCTTTTATTTGTCAAATACAAACTGTGTAATTTTTTAATTTCTAGGTGCCGAGGAAAAGTTATGACTGCCCCAAACCAATGTATATAATGTATTTGAATCCCAATTTTCTGCTTCTTATGTTATTGTTTAAGTCCTTCTGACATTGTTATCTCCAGCTCAGGGAAAGGCAAGGAAGGAGATAAAAAAGATTGTTCCAAAACCTACAAAGCTTGCAAAACACAGGGCAACCAAATACAGCCAACTTCCCAGCTGTGTGGTGCAAAGGAGGTTCCAGGGAGGTGAGGCACTGTACCCCTGTCAGCTGAGATGTAAAGGTCGGGGAACTCAGCAACACTTCACTGGAGCCTCTCAGCAATAAAGCAGTTCTGCTATCAGTTGTTTTCATACCCTTTTTTTGACAGGAATGTTACATTTATATCTATTACACTTTGTCCAGTCTACTCACACACACACATCCCATTTAAATAATTTAAAAAAAAAAACTATATTAACAAAGCGACAGGCATAAAGGCTTTCGATGGACTTGATGTTGACATTAGCCTTAAACTAGCAAAATTTGCTATGTCTGACTGGGATTTTTCATGATAAGGTATTAAAATAAATCCTTGTATTCATTTATGCTGAATAATACTTTTGTACTGAATTAATTGTCTGAGGAAACAAATGAAGCAGAAGGAGTTTGTTATATAGACATTTTCACTTTGGATAGCTTCTTCTCTTCCAAGTCTTGATCAGATTATTTCTAAAACCTAAGAGAATGTTCAATGAATTGCACGTTAAACATCAGCATTTTCTTATCATGATTTGCATGTTTCCAATTAGAAGTAGTATTCTATTGCCACTGGAGTAATATGCAGACTTCCCATCAGCTTCAGTGACTGTGAAGTGTAGCCCAAATGTTTCAACTATTCTAGAACAAATAAAGATATTTTGACATTTTTGACCTTCTCAGGGGATAACCACCTAAGAAAACAACTGTTCCTAACCTATCAACTACAAAAAAAGGGAAAAAAAATCCCAAACAAACCAACAAGAAAAGTTTTAGGGAAATTGTATCAGATTTTTGTTTTATTCTCTGTCTCTTGAAGCGACTGGCATCTGGTACTTCAAAGACATCATTAATTATATTTAGCCAAAAGCATTAAGGCAGTACATGGACTGAGACACAGAACTTTTCATTCTTTCAATAATAATTTTATGCCATTTAGCACATCTAAAACTAGAGGTTAGAGAATTGTGCTCTGGCCTCCTGTAACTCTGAATCTCAGAAAGTAACTTCAGACAAAGACTCTGGTCTTTCCTTGGTTTTGTTTCCGTCCTGCAAAAGGAACCCTGCTCCCTCTACTCATTAAGAACTGATGCTTAAATAGGTTAGGATGTCAGAAGAGCTGATGATCCCCACCTACCTGACAGGCAGTTCCCTAGGAAAAGGAAACAGTATTTGAAAGAGTATTTGTCTACATACTGTTCTGAGTATTCATCTACATACTATTCTGCTCAGCTAGAGGAACTTTGATGAAAGGGCTCTTTGCAGGAGGTAGGTTTCAGAGGTATGAAGAGAACAAGTGGCCACCGATTATTTTCATAACATCCCTACATAAACGTCAAGTTGCCCCTAATCTCCTTGTATGCTATCAGAGGGCACATTGACCATGTTGCCTTGCTAGTGACTGCAGCTCTTGTAGATGGGATAAGCTCCAAGCAAAGCAGCTAACAGTTTTTCAGCTTTTAAGTTTTTAGTGATAAAGATGGATTTTGATGTCTATTTCATGGGATCAGCTTGCCACTGATGTCATTAGGGTGCCTTGGATAGAAGTCATTGATCAGAGAGAGAGAGAGGAGCAATGGCTTCTGTTTCAGGAAAGACATAAAAGATTCAGTGTCACTGGTCCAAGGTGTACTTTTGTTTTGGTACACCTAGGTAACTTTAAAACACTTGATCTGTGGCCCCCTTTGTCACACCCTGTTCTTCCCCACAGTTCAGGTCAGATCTTGTATTTCACAGATGCATAACCTCAGCTGAGGCTGCTGAAGAAACTGTGCAGTTGTGCAAAAGATCTGTGAAGTGGTCTGTAGAGCAGAGCCACATGAGATAAGAAGAGAGACATTAAAGAGGAATGATTGTTGAGACAAAGGTAGGTATTATCTCAAGGATTCAAGAGGAAAAGTGTGAACATGCAAAATAGAACATTTTATAAGGGATTGGAATACATCAAGTCATCCACATTGAGGACCAACTCCAAGAAGCAGCAGGCCTAACCCTTCCCCTCCTGAGAGAGCTCTGTCTGGCATCCAGAGACCTCATGATGGACATATTAATGCAATTAGTAGTAGCACCTTAATCTTAGCTCTACTGGATGTAGAGCTCATAAATAATAAACTCATAAATAACTGCATTATACTTATAAGTTGTATATACCCTGCTTACAAAGTCTCTTTGTGTATTGGTCAAGGTGCCCAAACAAAGGGCACAAAGGAGCAAGGGTTGTAAGAGAGACTTTTCATTTGTGCCTGCATGCCAGGTACCCCATACTTTTGGCATCAGCATTCAGCTCAGCTTTCCAGGGGGCTGCTGTGGGTAAAACAGACCACAGGAAGAAGTGTTTCTATCATCAGCTGTCTGCTGCCTTTGGTAGCTTCTGGCTCTGACTATTGTTTTGCATGAGCCTTGCTTTCAAGCTAGCTAGTCTGCATGAAGCTGGCAATGAGCAGCTGGATATCACAGACTGCCAGGGTTCTTTTGCACCTGCCACCAGAGATGTCCACTAGAAAATACCAGCATATTTTCATTACAGCAAGTGTTGCTCAAGTGCAGGTTACTGTATACACCCTGATCCAAGCCCAGGACTTAATTTTGATTGTTTAGATTAGATTAAATTGGTAACACTTGGTCTTGAAAAAGTGCAAAAATTCCTGGGCAACCAAATGGAAGTAATAAAGTTATGTACTGTTCAAGTAAGTTGATGAGATACCTCTGATCTCAGAACAGGTGAGCAGCAAGCTAAAGGAACTAACAGTTCCTTTAATCCCTACCTCAGTACTAAACCTGCTGTCCTATTCTCACTGCATTATAATTGCCTTCCTCTCCAAACATCTCAGGTACATATTTAGCATAACTATTCTTGGGCAATAGCCTTCAAAGACTTCTGTTATTTATTTCAATAGGGTTGCCATCTTATTGTGATCCCAATCATCACATCTAACTCTAAACAGTCTATATTTTACTTAACATCTGTGTGAAGGGCTGCTTCCCACACTACCTGCATGTTAACTGGCTAGAGTCCTACCACACCAAGGATGCAATCCTTAAATAATTACCACCCTGAGCAGATGGCAGCTCAGAGAGTGATGTTAGTTTGTTACTTCTGACTTATAATAGATATTCACAAATTACTGAAATTCTAGGTGTGCTTCTCTTGTGCTAAATGACTAACTTGCGCTTTCCATTTTGGTGGACTCTTTGCTATTTTCCTGTCAAAAAAGTGAAATAGATCTATATAAAAAGGATAATTGCTTACTACTGCTTAAGGAGCATGTAAATCAACTGACAGTAGACTATTTTTCTCATATTCCTCTTATTTTAACTCTACTGAGCTAAAACAACAGAGGACAAGCAGGACAATACCCTTGTCTAGAAATTCAGGTGCCTGCTGTGTTTGGAATTGACTGTGTCTCTTTGTGAATTTAATCATTTAATTCAGAGGAGGTACCACTAGAAAGGATGAATATAGTAACGCATTTGTGCAAGAAATCATTTCTTCTCCAGTCACAGCCTTGAGCTTTATAATAAAAAATACTCCAACAAAAATAATGGAAGTGTGGAACCAAACACTACCATCAAATCCCAAACCAGAGAAAGCAGTGAAAAGTAAAGATTTGAAGAAAGGTAGAATGCTGCTGATATATACATATTTATTTATTTATTTATTTATTTTCTGTAGGGTAACATTAATACTGTGGATTACTACAGTGGAAAAATACTTGAGAGTTAAGAAATGAAGTCATGGCTTCCTGCCTTGAATTCCCACACTCTCATTGCTGAGCAGATCTATAATTGCACTTTATTGAATGTGTGGTCAGGCTAATCAGGAATAAGAGTCCTGAGTGAGTCTTTGCCCTTTGCAAACTAGTCTACAAATTGTTATAGTACAGATTTCTAATATATCGGGGAAGGGGAAAGGCAAAGGAGAACTATTTGAAGATAATTTGGTTTTAATATGCATTAACCACCAGCACAAATACTTCAGGGAGGAAATGTTCTTTTCTGTTATAGCATTTCTACTTAATCAGCACTGAGATGCCAAAAGAAAGAGAGAATATGGGGAAGAAAGGGAAATGGAAAAGAAAGAGAACTTCTGTTCTGATATTCTCCCTCATAATCTGAGTTTCTCAATGTTCCAAGGTGGCTAACTAATACTTACATTCATGGTGACACTGAAGGATTCAGGGAGGCCCACTGCAGTCAAGTGTTCTGGGTGTCATGCAAACCACAGATGGTATCAGAATTTAAGAGGATATACTAAAGAAGAGTGTGATTATACAAAAAAGAAAAAGCAAAAATGACCCAAAGAGAGAGCAAACAAGGAAGGAAGCAAAAACCAGACAATTCTACAGGATAGCTTTTCACAATCCCTGCCACTCAAGTTTTTCCTCCAGTAGTTTCAAAAGGTGAAACTTTAGGCTGCAAAAGATGAAAAATTTTAGCCATTTAAAGTTAATTTAAAAAAAATAAATTAAATGGAACAGAAATATTTGCTAGTATTTTTTAATTACATTTCTGCCTTACTGAATGTGAATTAATTTCAAGTGGTTTCTTTTTCTCTCCTTGGTACAACTATTTAGAAATTCTAAATATGAGTGAGAATGTCAATTAAACACTGTAACAGGTTTAGCTAGAAGAGAAAAAGTAAAAGCAAAATGACTGCTTCCGTCTAGCCAAGCAGTTTAATGACCTTTAGTGTTCTCTTCTACAGAAAGGTATCGTAACTTGATCACTATACCCAGTTGTAAAGGTAGGAGATTCACAGCTGTGAAGCTTACATACTATTTTTCAGTTCACTAATTTTGTCAGATCCCGTGCTACGGTAATCCAGAATGGTACTGTAAGTGGAGTCACAGATATAGAGGAACACCTCTGAATGTATGGTCTGTACAGTGGCCATCTCCTCCACAGTGACTGTAGTCAGAGACCTGGACCTCTTGTTCTAGAAAACAATTCTGTCTGACAGAGTGAGGATTAAGGAACTTCAGTAGGTTGTTCAGACAGCTGTATGTCTCAGGCTTTATAATTTACAGGTATATTCTCCCCTGCAGTTGCATAACTTATGTAATTACATTTATTACACATTGATATATAATCTTTTTAATTTCCTTTGTAGCCATACAGCAAAGAATTTTTTTCTACTTCATTATCTTTTCAAAGAACATCCCCTCTCTCCATGGGTTCATGGACAAACATCCTTGTCAGAGATAGGTTCATTAGAATTTTAATTATCTTCTAATTGTATGATATTTCCTCTCATTTTTTTCCCTAACTGATGAATTTCACATTTCCTCTTGACTGATCTTAAATTCACTATAATTATGTATATAATGGCACATTGTATTAAAGTATCTACCAAGGTACATTATAAGAGAACATGTGTGTGTATGACATACTCAAAGGGGTAACCTTGGTTGTAGGAGTGCATTACAGATAACTATTTCAAGTACTATAGAAAATGTGTACTTTTGTTCTCAGCAACATTTTACAGTCATAAAATAGGCTGTGTGTCTTCACATGTACACCCATACTCAGCATGTCTGCAGGGGAGGATAATAATTTTGCAAGCACAACCACAACAGTTGCATTTACCAGAGAGCATGTACATGCACACATTTGAACAGTGAACTTTGACTCTTAAAAGTAGTAAAATATACCATATGAATTCAAACTTGTGATGCAATCAGTTACAGTGCCTTTCAAAAACGATTAGTGTTTGAACATGTTCTTTTTCACTTACCATGTCACTGAAGGTTTTTTGTGCCCGTGAAAGACACTGCATGTTTCAAGTATATCGTATTTAATCTTACAAAGAAACACTCATATACCTTCTTTGTTATTATATTTTCTACTGTTTTATCCCCATGGATGCAAAAATACATGCTTCTCTTCCACGAATCATGCTTAGAATCTGTGACCTGTGTTATTTTAAACTGAAACAACACAACCTGAGTTTTTTTCTCTGAGCAGGTCCCTGATTCCTACTGCTGTTTATGAAACATATTGCTATTAGAATTCAGTAATTTGGCTGAGATCAGAATCTCCTTGCCAGATGAACACTTCTTCCCTGGGATAAAACTTGAAAAGTTGTCTGATTTTGCAGAGTCTTTAAGGACTTGAATTAATCATTTTGAAAGTCAGCATTGTGTCAGTCTGAGATGAATATTGCTCCTGTGGAAAAAAAAAAAAGTCCCAGTGAATTGTGTGCTACTCTGGAAAGCTGTCAACTCTCATTCAACATCAACCAGGACTCGGGTGACCTTTGATTAGCCTGGTGTTACCCTCCAGCTAAATGAGTTAGTAGCTATTAAAGCTGAAACACATATCCTACTTTGCATTATAAAAGAGTATTTAGTATTTATTCAGCTATGGACAGCTTCTAAAACTGGTATACAAAGACATTCAACCTCTAAAGATCTTCCCATTTATGAAAATATCTTTCTTTCATCGGATTACTTCTGGCAGTGGTAAAACCAAAACATTTATTTCATTACAGCATTTAAAATAAGGATTCCATTGACTCTACTGCATCTTGCAATTTGCCTTTCATTCAGCAATTCAGGCAATGCTTAAAACACTGCTGATAGGAAGTTTAGAAGTGTAGAGGAGCATGCACTGAGGGCAGCTATTTCATTTGGGGTGTACACTGTTTTCTCAGTCTTCAGTATACATTCCTGCCTCATGTTCTCCATAACTACTCCTTCCTTTCAACCTGCAAAGGCCCTGCAGTGAGAAGCAACATGCAAAGTGCTAAACAGGCAGTATGAAAGAAATGCATAGACCAAGTAATGAAGGAAGGTTAATGTTCTGGTATTCCTCTTAGGTTAAATCACTGAAACTGCCTTCCTTCTGATAGGTAGCAAGGAATGTATGTAAAAACAGAGGTAGTGCTGGATTTAAACTATGGGTGTTAGAGCATCTGTCCAAGGTCACAGAATCACAGAATCACAGAATCATCTAGTATGGAAAAGACCCATGGGATCGTCATGTCCAACCTTTCACCCTACTCTACAAGTTCACCCCTACACCATATCCCCCAACACTACATCTGAGCAATTCTTAAACACATCCAGGGGTGGCGACTCAACCACCTCCCTGGGCAGCCTATTCCAATATCCCACCACTCTT